>JAUZNK010065096.1:0-14540 GCA_035046665.1 Euphysa ruthae
ATATTTCTACCATATACTTAATGCGCAGAAAACAAAACAAGCACTAATGGACACACGCAAATAAAAGTGGCAAAAAATTGAAACATTTCACTGTTTCTCTTTCTCAAAGAAAATCAAAGATTATCTAAAATCTTTTAATATTTCAGCAGAATTAAAACTTGATTTTCAAAAAAAAATACAAAAACATTCTTCACTTTTTTTATGATAAAATTTGGATTTTTCTAAGACAGAACAAGGTAAATTTTTTTAGTCAATATACAGCAAGAAAATATTTTTTAACTTCAAGCAAAGTTTCAACAGAATTTAAAAACATATTCTGACAGGTTTCTTATGCTAATAAAGATACCCTCTATT
The DNA here is from genome assembly GCA_035046665.1 of Euphysa ruthae. Taxonomy (NCBI): domain Eukaryota; kingdom Metazoa; phylum Cnidaria; class Hydrozoa; order Anthoathecata; family Corymorphidae; genus Euphysa; species Euphysa ruthae. The sequence goes on from JAUZNK010065096.1 coordinate 355, forward strand.
CTGCAACTTCAAAATAAAGTAAAAATCTTGAAGAAAATTCTGCTTTTAAATTTAAAATTACCATATTTGAGCCATTTAATTAAAAAACAGAAAAAACTCCAACAAGTGAGTGCTTGATTTAATAGAAAAATAAAAGTGAATATCACATTTTAAAAAAATATTGTTTTTAGCCCAAAAATGATCTTGTTTTGAAGCCCAAGATGAAAGATGCCCTTTATGTATTAAATATATATATATATATATATTAAACTTCATGCAAAACTTAAAAAAAAAATTTTTTTTAAATGTCATTTTCAACTAAATTTGACACTTTTGAGCCCAGAAAGAGAGAATTTTTGGCAGGTGCCTACATCAGTAAAAGATCACCCTTTTACTTCATGCAAAATTCGAAAATAGAAAGAATGAACAGATTTCTTTAAAATATCAAAAATGTTATTTTAGGCCTAAAATGACCATCAGTCATGTGTTGACTTTGCCAGAAGTACAGAAAAAAAAGAAAAGTAAATATTAAAAAAAAAAAAAAAAAATCTCAGTGCCACAACTCTTCTAAATTCATGTTTTTCAAAAGCAAAAAATAAGACAACCATCTTGAACAATAATTCTTTGAAAAATAATAACCAATAAATAATAACAAATAACCAAAGCACCTCAAATTTATGAAATGCAAAAAATGTTCCTCTAAATTTACATGTTGGCACTATTCAATACTTACTTGTATGGAATGAAATAAAAATCAAAAAATTTGAGCAAAAAAATATGCAAGAGTGTAACCAATTTTTGAAAAAATTAAAACATTCAATAAAATCCCAAATATATATCATATATATAATATCAAAAATGTTATTTTAGGCCTAAAATGACCATCAGTCATGTGTTGACTTTGCCAGAAGTACAGAAAAAAAAGAAAAGTAAATATTAAAAAAAAAAAAAAAAAATCTCAGTGCCACAACTCTTCTAAATTCATGTTTTTCAAAAGCAAAAAATAAGACAACCATCTTTAACAATAATTCACAGTTTTCAAAATTTTCAAAGAAAGGCTTTAAAACATTAATTTTTATGTGTTTTTAAAATAAGCTAATTTCAAGAGTGAAAATTTATCTCAAATTAAAAATCATTTAGTAACACATTTAGACGTAAAAATTATTGTAAAAAAGCCTCTGAACTTCACAATCATTGCGCACAAAATCCACAAACTGAATACAAAATTGGTTAAAGCGGAATCATTTTTGTAAACTTTTCAAGGGATCAATTTATCAAAAGTTTGTATGATATAATGTAACTGAAATAAAAACGCAAAAATAATCCTGAATAAAAAGTTCTTACTTTCAAGTAGGTTCCAAACTAAGTTGTTTGTGTGACATATACGTGACACAAGTTGGGAAAAAGATGTAAGAAATTGATATGCTGGTAGAACTTTAGACAACTTTGACATCTCATCGTTTAGTTTTTGCATTTTATCTTTGAAATATGATTTTTCAGATTGCTTTACTGTACTTGCTAAAACAACATAAGACACAGGACTTAATTTATATCTCTTTTCATTTCAGTAGTCCTTCAAAACGAAGCGTTATCATTGAAGACAATAAATTTGTGAAAAAAAATTTAATCAAAAAACAATCAATAAACAATTCGATGCTCGGAATATCAACTTTTAAAAGTAAAGTTTACTTGGCCGTGTCACACAAAATTCTACTACTTGAATTGTGTAATTTCAATAAATAATCAACTGCTTTGGGTTTAATAAGAAAAATATTGGTGGTAACAAATTGATTTCAAAATTTTATAAATTTGACGATATCAGTAGAAAAAAAATTAAATCGTGCTTTACTAATTTCCATTTTCTCTTATATTCCAATTACTATTCAATTATAAAAAAAATACTAATTTATGTAAAAATCTTATCAAATCCCAATGATAAGGAATGCAGCATTGCTATATTTATCTTTATATTTTTTGTATTTTTTTTTCTTTTTTTAATGCAGTCACCTTCATAAAAATAAAACTTTTAAAAAATATTCTTTTACAAAATATTCCAGTTACTTACAGTCAAGATTTTGAGTTGTAAGTGCTCCAAAGTCCAGCCATAATGTTAATAGACGAGGCATAGATTGATAGATATATTTGCTGCCATATTGCAAAGATTCTCCATAATGACGAACAACAAAGCGTATGAAGTCACTGGAATAAAAATTAAAAGTCAAAATTTGAAAATTGTCTGGATGGGAGAAAAGAGGTTTATAAAGAAGATTTGATTTTTGCTATTTTGATGGGACTTTGACCATAAACAGATATATGATATCAACTACTGATACTACTATCTACAAATTAGTTAAAACTTTACCATGAACCACATGTCAATCAAATACTTAAAATACGATTATCAATTTATTTATTTCATTTATTTTTATATTTCGTTATTTTATGAGTCCCTAGGACAAGTCAATTGCTTCAGAAATTTAAAAACTTTAAATAAGACCTAATTGGAAGAGAACCAAAACCAATTACCTGTTCATCACATTATAATGAGAAAAATTTCCTTATATTACCTATATGAATGAAAATGAATGAAATACATTTGATACAGCTAAACAAAATGTTTCTTACTTTTTTCTCATTTTTTTTCTATCTTCTGTAACCTCATTTTCATCACAAGCATTCATCAGCTTTTCATAATACTTTGCAAGGTAAAAATGGCCCTTTTCCCATTTTCCATTTTCGTTTACAACTGCTTTATACATAAGTAAAACAGGCTCAGGTTCATAAGATTCAGTTTCTTCCATCCATTTCGATTTTAGAAGGATGATCTTACCATTTAATAAATTATTCTTTTTTTTACCCTGTGTTTGCATGATAGTATTTTCTTCTTTTTGTAGTGTAAGCAAGGCCTTATGAACATCATTCTGTGACGAATACCACTTTGCTTTTTCAATGAGTATGTCAATGTGATTGTTTTCATTGACATTGAGTAAGGAGCTATATGCTGTTTGAAATAACCCAGCCCTACAGTAAATAATAATAAAAAATAGTATAAATCCATTTTTAGATTTCAATTCACACTTTTTCATCCTTAGTGGATTGAAAGGGTGCAAATTATTTCTTCCAGAAATCTCATGCCCCAAATTTTTTTTCTGAAAATTTCTCCCAATTTCTTGAGAAAATATGCTTCAATTTCCCTAAGATTTTGTACAATGCAAGCAAATTCCTGTATTAAAATTTAAAAACACAAAATTTTTAATGTATATAAATATTGTCTCTTCTCTAAATTCCCTTTTTTTGACTTTATAAATAAAAAAAAACTAATTTAGTCACATCACATGACAATTCTATTTGGTTCCTTGTATTTTCAAAATTTGTCCAAAAAATCATTTATAAATACTTTAAAAGTTGAACAAAAAATCATTAGAAGTTTCTTTCTCTATTACAAAAATTTACTTTCTAGCAATGCGAGAATACATCAGCCAACCCATGTCTTGTTGGACCTGAAGACTTTCAAAACTGCTGGAAGGTATTAATTGTAGTAACGTTCTTCGTATGTGTAGCAACGGTTCACGAGTTTTGAATGCTGAGTCAGTATTATGCAATCGCTTGTCTAATGAAGATAAAAGCTGCTTTCCAAGTAACTGCTTATTGTTTTCAGTGCTAAAGCACACAAGTGAACACTTCTCTATATCTTCTAACATGTGCAGTCTATAAGAGTAACTCATATTTCAAAATTTTTTTTACATAAGTTCTCCCGGACAAATATTTGCAAACAAGTGATTATATCTTTCAAAAACAAAGAAAAATTTAAAAAAACTGTAAGATTTAACTGTCACCAATGTATCAAACATACCTTTTATGGCCACTAATTTAGAAAGAAAATCATCTTAAACCAACAATAAAAAGGACATAAACATGATTTCAACAGCCTTGGTCTGTGTTTCAGTCAAAGTCTACAAAACAGAAATTGTCACTAAGATCATATGGATCAAAATTAGAGTTTTATTATTTTTTAATAAAGAAGTAAGGGTAAACATATAGCCACAGTGGCATTCAAATTTAATGGTAAATACCTTAAAGAAATGCTATAAAATTTTCAGCACCAAAGACTAAGATTTTTTTGCTTTATGATGTTTTACTTTGGGTAAAATTTAGAAAAGGTAATGAATAGTTTGGAAGAAAAGTGAGGAGGCTGACTGCTGGACAGTAACTGATAGATACACACATACACAGATACACACAGGAAATCAATGAATTCATCAGATCCTGTTTATTTTTACAATTTCACAATAATTTATGATGGAATAAAGAAAAAACATATCTTATAGATTCCAGATCTGTAATCATAAACCAAAGAAATAGCATACTCAGTAGAAAAAAGATCTTTACCTTACAATAGATTTGTATGCTTTCTGGTATCCACCTGATTCTAAGATAGAACTACGTAAACAGTGCATTTGCTCCTTGCGAACATTTTTTATGTTAAAATCAAATTTATCTTTCGATTTGTCCTTCAGACATAACAGCAGATTTCCAAGAGACAGACTCCAATTTGTTAAGTTGTTTTCCTAAGAATAAGACAAATTTAAAGTTAAATTAGGTGTGAGTTAGGTTTTGTATTATTATAGTATATCAAGCCAAAAAAATATTATCAAATTAAGTATTTATTTAATGTGTGAGGAAATAAACATACTTTATTGTGCTTAATGCTTGTTAGGCAAATAATCTGCAGTGTCTTGTTGAAGGGAATTGTCTGCAACATGTCACAACTGTAAAGTGCTTAAGTCAGTTGAGTACGAAAGTCTACACTGATGAAGTCATTATCAATGTTTTTTTTATCTTTTGTTATATAGTACATGAGAGCTCTAGTCATTAATCAGGCACGCTTATCTTATCCCTAACCCTAACACCTCGGTCATTTGATGGATAATTTACATCATGAAACTTTGCAACAGTTTCGTCTATTTTCTATCAATTTCCAAAAATAATTGTATGTCATCATCATTAAATTGACAGGTGCTATATAAAAAAATGAATTTTCTGTTTATTTAAGATCTTTTTGATTCCGGAAAGTAGTATTAAAAAATTTATTGAATTCTAAAAGAGAAGGGTTAATATTTATTAATATCACTGAAATCAAGCAGTTCAATATATTTAATATTAGACTTGATATCCAAAATAAATCTCTTTGTACGTATACATTCTAACACACTCAATTCATTTATAACGGCTCACTAATGTATCTCAACACTCTCATGTACTCTTGTGTCCCAGTCAAATTTAACCTTGCATAGCAGCTGAATTAATATTTTTATCTTGGTTGTAATTGGAGATATCAACCCCAAAGGATCATACAATGATGCTACTACCTTTAGGGTTAAGTTTATAATCATCACTCAAATTAAATAAAGTAGTTAAAAACAAAATGACTAATAACATAACAACATAACATAACTAAAGCAGAAGAAAATAGAGATTGTTTAAAAGCAGACGCGGCACTTTTTAAAATATTATTTCTGAGAAAATAAGAAAAAATTTTGCGATGTCTAATAAAATAAATATAAATATATAAATAGAAATAAAATATCCTAGAAAACATAATTGACAAAGTTATATTGTTTAATTTTGAATCAACTGTTCAGGTATTCTTTGAAAACATACCTTAGCAATGATTTTCTCTAATGTATCCCATTGGCCTAGCCTCCAACTGACTTCTGCCTGGTAAGGCTCTAATTCAACTTTCCACTCAGGTCTGTAAAATAATTACTAATCAAACAAAAAAGTCAAACAAGTCAATATTCTAACCCAGACCCAGTAAGGAGTATTTCAAGAAATATTAAGAATAAATCAAATAAAACATCTTTATTAAAAATTTTTTAATCAAAACAGTTTGAAGGATCTCTGTCCTTAAAGTTAGTAAACCAAAAAAATTTCTATGGTAAGCTCAGTATAGTGAGTTGCACATTAACCAAAGTTTGCTTCATTTCAATCAAACATTTATCTTTTTTTTTTTTCAATTTTGAATATACAAAAAAAAAGAAAAAATGTTTCAATGTAGTTTGGATATTTTTTTTAGTCATGCTGAAAAGGTGTTTATTGTCGTTTTAACATTTGTTTCAAAAAAACTGCATTTTATTAATTTTAATTTCCAGCTTCAGAATTTTATGCTTAAAACTTAGAACGCAATAAAATAAAAAAAAATAAAATTTTATATAAATTTTTTATATAAAAATGTAAAAACTATTATCATGTATTATGCATTTAAAACATAGCCTTGCATTAATACTTCAATTAAGAGTTATCTAGACAAACTTTCAGATGCTGTTCAAATGGAGAGGAGCTGGGCCAATAAGCAAGCTAGGAATAGAAATTTAATTGGCAAAAATAATTTTTAGGAAATTGTTTCAACTCATGAGAAATAAGCCCCCATCTCAAACATCTTATTTGTTTAGAGAAATGACATAACTGTCAGATGCTTTTAGCATCCCACATCTAGGCCCTCAATGGGATTTTTGTCTTTTTTTTTTCGTTATTAGGTATAAAAATGTAATTACAAAAAAAATTTACTTTGCTTCCATTACTCCAGTGACATCCATGAGAGCATTATGCAGCTGTCCTAAACCGATCAAACACTGTAATAACCCTTTATGGTGTTTAACATTGTTTGGATCCATTTGAATAGCTCTTTCATAGCATGCAACTGCATCTCGGTAATTTCCTATCCAAAAAACATGATAATATTAGTAAAAAATTACATTAAAAAATTAAATATGGGATCAATGGTGGTCAATGGTGGTCACTTTTAATTCAATTCAATACAATAGCAAAATACATTATCATATAAAATAACAACAACAAAATAACAACTATTAATAAATACCAAATAATTTTTTTTATTGTTTGTTTTTAATAAAATATATATTTTTGTAACATGATTATGACTTTTATTACTGGATTCCTTCCATTATGAAAACAAATATAAAAAGGGTAATAAGCTAAGAAAATATATGAATATGTATTTAATTTCTCAAAGTATGGTTTGCATATTTTACACGTGCAGTTTTCTCCGTTCCACTTTGCGACTGAAAAAGACTTTCATTGATGTGATTATTGCAAAAAGTTTGTTATTTGCAGATTTACACAGTACATTTGCATGGTAAGAGAACGATAGCTTATTATCAAAAGAAACACCTAATAATTTAATTTTATCTGTTGCCATAATTTTCGAGTTGCTAATGTTTATAAATAACTTTTCCTTTGACTCTTTAACTCCAAGAAACTTTAGATGATACCTTGAAGGAATTGAGTTGTTTGAAAACCAAGCATTTATTTTGGAAATATCAGTTTTTAATCTATTGATAACCAAATCAATTTTTTTGTCACTAACATGAAACGTGCTGTCATCTGCAAAATATATCCTTATATTTGTTTCTTGTATGAGCAGAAAAATATCGTTAATAAAAATAATGAACAAAAGTGGGTCTAATATTGAACCTTGAGGGATTCCAAAGTTTAATCCGAGCCATTTGCTAAGAGCCTTTTTGCTTTTCGTTTCCTTCCTTTTAAATAACTTTTTAGGAAAATTAGTGCTTTTTCTAGAAAATATGTATGCTCCTAATTTAGTACAGTTCCAATTATTTCTTTCTTATCTAGACTTTGTTGCCATTTTTGTAGACGTTTTACAAGTACAATTTGCGTAGAGAAACCTTACCAAAATCCACATAATAAGCCTGAAAACTTATTTTGCATATACACATTTATTTGATAAAAAAATAACTCTTTCAAAAACTTTTGATATAGTGAGAATAGGAAGAATACTAATAGGTCGATAGTTTTCTTAAGTTTCACCTTTTAAAAGTAGGTAAAAATTCTGCCCACTTAAAACTTCTGGGAAGTACACAGTCATTTATTGTTGTATTAATACAGTCTGTTAAGTAACAGTTTTCTTTAAAAGTTTCAAAGTACAAATAGGCATCTCACCACTTGCTTTTTTGAGTTTAGTTATACACTATTTTTGGTTCAAATATACTTAAAATCAAATATCTACAAAACAGTAATCTAACAATTTTTGTTGAATACTTCAATGGGATCAGATATTTCAGGTTATAAATTATGACCTTTATTTAGTGTTAAAAATTTCCAGGATAATTTTGATTTACAATAAAATTTTGGAACAATATCCCAGGATCATCAATTAAATATGTATGATCCAGGAATGTTTTAACAATAAAAATTCAAAAGAAATTTTTAAAGCGTTACATGTTATAAGGCTAAGCCTTGAAAAAGTTTTGTGAATGGGCACTGTTTATGTTCCAGTGACAAATCAATACATATCTTTTTAATATCTTCGTAATTTATCAGTGCTGACTGAAGTAGAACTTGAAATAGCTCTCAAAAAAAAAATTCTATGCAAAACATTTTATATCATAACTTGAATTTTAAAGCATAAAAGAATATTCATACAAGATAAAAAGAATTCAAGGATATGAAGGCCCACGCTGGCATTAAAAGTTATAAAATTCAGCAGTGCTTCAGAGATAAAATTGTGAAAATCCTCATTTAGCTTAACTTCTCCTTGACAAATGCTATTAAACACCACAACTCTGAAACTATTTATCAACATGTTAATTTAAAAGATACCACCAATTGACATCTTAACAACCTTAAAGCCAGAAAATGAAACAATTAAATCCTACTTTCTACTAACCTTTACTCGTGTATTTTCGAGCTTACTGCATACCTAAATTTATGAGATGTTGATCAAGATAAATAAATTTAAAATAAATTTTGATTAATTATTGACCCAATTGCTTTGAATATGGCGAGTTGCTTAGGTAAGCTATGGCTGATTAAGTTTATTTATGTCAGATTAGCTTAGAACGGTAATGAATAGACATTAACTAAATTTAAACATATAAATTCACCTGAACTTTCGTGATTAACAATTTGTTCTTGGACACTTGTATTCCTATGACGTGTAGCAGCAATTCCCGTAATCCCATCTGGTTCATCAAGAGCAGAATACAATATCTGCAGAAATTCCAAATGTTCCTCAATACCATCCTGTTTACTCTCAATATGTTGTTCGTAATACATTAATGAGCGAGACAGAGCATTACAATGAAAAGAACTTGTTGCAAGAATATCTTTCGGAATAGAATCTACAAAGCTTCTCACATATAAACAATCAGTGGTACTTTGTGAATTCTCTATCTTCTGTTGAAGGCTCCATGTATTTAAAAAGTCTAACACTGAAAACACAGTCTGTGAACAAGCTCTTAAGAACTCAGACGAATAAAATTTTTTGTTATAGGAATTCAAAACAGCCAATAACTCAACTCTTACCAATTCACTTTGATTGACTGCAATAGTTTGTAATACTACATATGGGAGAAGAAATTGTGCAATTTTCAAATCGTATTTAATAATAGACATACATGGTTTGAATACTTTACCACTTGAATTTCCAAGAGAGTAAATTAGATAATTGGTCCAGCTAACTACCCAATCATCATATGTTTTACCCTTGACTTCTCCAAATATAGGTGATGGTAGTTTCGACCAATTGTAAGTGCTTGAGTTTATATATTTTGAATGCAAGTGGGGGAATAGAAGCTCTTGAGTAGATGCTGGAAATTTCTTCCATAATTCATAACCAGACCTTAAGTAAATATTAGGTATTATAAAGTGGAAAAAAGGTGATAGAAATTCTAGAAAAATAACTTTTAACCAAAGTTCAGACCAACAAAAATATCTGGAAAATTTAGTTAATTATTTAAAAATTGCATATAAATTAAAAAAATATTTACAAGAAAAGTAAACTTGTTTTTGCAAATTTATTCATAATTTATTGGATATCTTCTCTCTCATTGTTGCCTTTTTAACAACGTAGAAATGAATTCAAATCATGCCAAAATCCATTTCAAGGTTCATAACGACTAACTATGTGATAAAAACCCACCATTTGCTACAGCTGTGAAATAAATATTTCCATGAAACAAATATTTCATCAACTTATAACGACTATGTGTTATTTTTATGTGTTTATGTGTTTATGTGATTATGTGTTATTTATACGTACTAAAAAACTACAAATATCTCTTGAATAAGTACACTCTTTTTATCATCTGTAATAAGCCCTGATATAAAATTCCATTCAAGATATAAGCTATAGGACAATGGTATAAAAGAATTACTCTGAATTAGGACTAATTATTTTATATTCTACAAAATTAGAGTTGAAGATTAATCAAACGCACTTATCTGACGACACTTGATCTGTACATTGATAAAATGATAGAGTTTCCTGCAATGCAAATGCTGCACAATCTTGCGCACGTGTACTACTAGCCCCTAGGAAAGAACGACATATCTCCTGAATTAAATCGTAAGCAAATAGGCTATCATTTATTGATGTGTGAATTGTACTCTTTTCATTGACACTATTACTTGAATTTTCAATTCTCCCAGGATCAATAGCTCCAACCACTCCTAAGATATAGAAAACAAAATATTTTATTGATTCTAGAAAAAATCTTTTTTACAACATATTTAAAAATTTTTTACACAACGTAAGCTATTATAAATTCTGCGTTACTGTAACTAAGCAAAGTACAAAATATTGACATAATATATCAATTGATAAAAACATCTTTGGATGAATAAATGCATCATGAAGCACTTTCATAAATGAAGCTATATTTCTATTCATTGTTAGTTTATTTACATTATTGAACAGTTATTGGATGAGGGAGGCATTAACAGATGTCAAGATTTATTCAGAAGACCAAAGTAATATTTGATGATAAGCAATAATGGCACCTTTTTGATATTTTATTGACTTGTTTCAAGATCTGAATTCCAAGAATCAACACTTTTAGCAGAATACCCTAAAACTTTTTCAACTTCATGCCAAAATTAAAAAAAAAAAAATAAGACCCTGTCTAATCATACCTAGACATTTGCCAATATAACAGTAGGCTTCAGTGTCGTTTTCTTTACTCACTCGCAATAAAGTATCAATTAGGTGAACAATGATAGGGTCTATAGATTCCACATTAGCGGTTAATTCATTCACATATATTGAGTGACATGAAAGTTTCTCAGTTAGCTGCATTAACGCGAACCTGCGAACATCATCATTCTCATTGCACACACCCTTACATATATATGTTAGTTGCGCTTTAAAATCATTCATATTTCTAACAGGTGCCTGGTGGGAATTAATGATTTCTTTAAATCTTATTAGCATTTTATGATCAGGCATGAAGTAAATGTCTTTAAAATAATTGTTGAAATTCATCCTAAAATTAAAAATAATATTCAATGAATTTTAATTCAGAGATGGAAAATAAAGAAAAGAATCTATACTTATCTCTTACATACAAAAAAAAGTTCTCATGGAATTTTCAAAGCATCTATATAATTTAAAATTATTAGTCATTTTTAAAACATTATTAAATTGATATCTTCTATAATCTATAATGCAAGACCCTCAATTCATCTCAAGAAGGATAACAGGTATTAGCTTAAATGAGTTCTTTCAGAAAGTAAATGTACTTTGACAACGTTCATCATTCTAATGACTTTAAACCATAAAATTATTATTTAAATTTATAGCATAAAAGACCTTCACATCTCATATGCCCATTTTGAATTTGGTCTTTTAGTTTTCCCAAGAATTATTTTCTTTAACAACCACATCTCTAGCTCTTAAACATCCAGATTTTCTTCTATTCTAAAAATAAATTTAGTTTTTAGAATAGCCCTATTCAAACAATAATCGCTCTCACCTATTTTCAATCATAAGGTAGCTCAGGATATCAGTGATTTGCTGTGGACAGGTGTCAACTAATGGTAGCAAGGTTGCAATAATCTGTCCAAGTAATGGACCTAAATATTCCACGTCGATATTTTTCACAAAACTCTCCCAAGCAGAACAACATAATTCTGGAAATTCTTTAAATCGTAGAGTAAGCTTTAAGATAGCCATAACTTTTAGTCGAACTGCTGTAAGATATTTTGCTCCCATTATGTTTATTAAGCAAATGATACTCCTTAAAGCAATCTTTTTTTCACAGTTTGGATTATTTGAGAGTACTGAATTGAAAAATGCTAGAGCTCCAAGTAGCTTTTGATGCAAGAACACAGCCTTAAAAACCAGGAATAAAATATGAAATTATGACATTAGATATCAAGTTTTATAGCGTGAGACTTGTAAAAAAAAGTGCCCACCTCTATAAAGTGCCTCAGAAAAAGTGTTGTAGTTTAATTCAAATTTTAATGAGCATGTAACAAGTGATACTTACCTAATTTAAAAAAATTAACATTTACCACTTCTTTATCAGTCTTGAATTCTTTAGGTCCTTTATATGATGCATCATTACAAGCCAGTATTTCAAAACCTTGTAAAACCTGTTCTCTGTTGACACTAAGATATAATAGCAGTTGATTAAATACACTTTGGTACTCTGAGAGGAGTAAACTATTGAGCTCAACATCAGTTTCCTCCTAAAAAGCAAAGTAAGTTTCTTCTATTCCCTCTTCCTCAAAATTCAACATGAGAAATTTGCAAATGACATATTCAAGCTTAAGGATAACTCATCTACAATAGGGAAATATGAGTAATAAATGAAAAATAACCAATTTAGGGAAATAACAAATAAAATGATAATTCATAGCTTAATTACAAGCATTTCATCTCAGTTGTTTATTAATATCTTAAATGCATTTGTTGAAAAATTTTCAACATTTTTCTTTGTGAATCTTCCTATGTATCACCATAAAACTTTTTTTTGTAATCCTTTACATACATGCTGGTATGCTGCCGACATCTCTTTCTGGTATATTTATGGAGTGAAATCAATTTTTATCAATTCTTTAGAAATCATAACAAAACATCAACAAAAAAAAAAAACGAATGAGTGGTCAGTTTTTGAAACCCTATAAGTACAAACACTTAACCTTAACTTCATTCAATTTCAACTTTCTTTAAATAGGTTATGCGATAAACACATGGGTAGAGAATTAATATCTAGCTTTTAGTATGTAACATACAAATTGAGTATATTTTGAGTTTATCAAGTTTAAAAATTAAAAGCAGATGTGGCATGATTCAAGTCTAAAAAAAATCACCTGAAGATATCGTAAACAGGTTTCAAGGTCTTTGTGCTTTGATATTGATCGAACCAAATATGAAAATATGTATTTAAAATTGTAGAACATCATTTCTCTTCTGTTTTGATTGGTCAATTTAGCATATAATCGCAATAGGGTGGACGATTCTGGTGAAACTTTAATGACAATCATTGGAAGCATTTCATTTGACGCTCTCTAAATGATATTTTAACACAATATACCACATCATATGTTAGATATGTATTATAAATTTAGAATTTTAGTAACGCAAGCAAGAAACGATCTAATGGTTTTGTAAAATTATTTTTAATTCATGTGTATAATATTGAATTAGAAGTAAAAATTGGAATATTTTAATAAACTCATAACAAAAAATAAGCAAAGCCTATTTGGCCAAGATAAACCGATTTTTTGTTAAGCGAACAACTGTCTCATGGGCAAGTTTTATAAGCCCTAAAAATATTTGTGCTCTGTGCATGCGTTTTTTTTTTTTTTTTTTTTTTTTTTTTTTGTAACATAAAATGTCCACATATTTAAAAATTGCCACTGACAACTTCCAACTTGCAACAGTCAGTATAGCAAGTAAATGTTATATATTATAAAATTTTTTTATTATTTATATACTAATATTTTTCATTACTTAAATATGCAAATATAGAAGATATAAACTTAATAATCAGTAAAGGGAAAATTAATTCATGAAAGGAATATTATATGTTTGATAAAATTTTTGAAAAGAATACTTTCAATAATTTGTATAGCTACCTTCAGACAAACCTGACCCTTTCTCAACTAATTTCCATAACTCACAATATTTAAGTCATTTGACGGTTCTTCTATTGAAACCAGAGTTTTTCTCTTGATATGTCAAAGGCGTACTTAATAAAGTTGAAAATTGTTATGGTATTGAAGGAAAATTATGAAAAAAATATCTCTCTAACCATCAATAAAGAGCTCTTTTAAAAGGCCAATAAGTTGTATTAACCCTTTCATTCCCTGTGACCCGCTGAGCGGGTCATAACTTACCGTCCGATTTTCCCTGTGACCCGCTGTGCAGGTCATAACTTGCA
>JAUZNK010065107.1:0-14539 GCA_035046665.1 Euphysa ruthae
TCTTTTGTAATTTGTCTTTTAAGTAATTTTTAATTTAGGTAAAGCAACTCCTTTGGCGAGATCATCTCGGTGCCTAGTGAAGGATTTGCTTCGCAAATCATGTAATTTTTCAGTTTATTTTATGTTTTTGTTATCTGATTGTTGTATAGATGAATGTTATCTGAATGTTGTAAAAAAAAGAAAGAAAAAAAAGCATACGATTGTATCCCTCACGAATTATTTCTAGATAAACTCGAAGCATACGATTTCTCACAAAAAATTCTGAAATTCGTAAAAAGCTGCTTCTTTCCGCTTAAGAAAGCAAAGGGTAAAACTGGGTTCTATTTTCAGTCATTGGTTGAATATCATACTAGGAATACCTCAAGGCTCTATTTTAGGGCACCTTCTCTTTAATATTTTTTTAAATAACATGTTCTTTTTTGTTTTGGTTTGTGGAATTTTTAACTTTGCAGATAATTATACCTTATATGTTTGTGACGTTTCTCTTGACAACGTCATGCTGCTTTTTCACAGAGATTCCCTTAGGATACAAAAGATTAGTTGCTCTCTATTTAAAAGATAGTCAGCATTCATAAAAACATCTCCATTTGCTTATGATTGAAACATATAAGTCTGTTGATAGATTAAATCCAGAGTTAATGTGAGAAAGCTTGAAAATCTGGAACACTTTTCCAGTAAACTTTAAACAGCAGCTCTTTAGGTCAGTTCAAAAATTCTATTCTTAGTTGGAGCTACAAATCATGCGCTTGTAGTATATGTCGTTAGCTTTATATTTTATTATTATTTGAAAAACACCAAAAAATATTTGTTAGTACAGATTAGTGGCAATGAGTTTTTATTCATTCACGACTATGTATGTCTACCAACGTTAAATAAATATATGAATGAAAAAAAGAAACACTGTTTGGCGAGACAGCGCGCTTCATCTCTTCTCTCTTCTTGTTTGAGTACAAACGGTCGCAATATTATGACTCGGCAAAATATCCTAAGTCAACCAAGATGGCCGAACTGTTTTTAGAAGATAAAAAAAGTGCCAAGCGTAACTCTTAGTTATTTTGTTGAGCTAACTCTGAATCTGCAGTAAGAGTAAAGACTGACATATTATATTCAGTAAAATCGAAGACTAAAGAGGAGTGTTACAAAGATGAGCGTTGCGTGTAACGAATGAAGAATTTCGAAATGTAGAAATTTTTTCACTTCTCACTTAGCCATCCAGAAAATGGGCTATTCCATTTAAAAACCATACACCACTATGGTTGACCGATTTTATGAATTAAAATTAACCTTGTATTTTCAGGGTTGTAAAGCTATAACCCCACCAGAAATAATGACACGGGTTCATTGATATTCTAAAAATCAAAGCAAAGCTCTGAAAATGTTATTTATCTAAGCTTTCCCTAGGTCTAGAAAACACCATGTTTGAACCTTTTCTCATATTTAAAACCGCACGAAATTTAACAAAAAATAACTACGGTCTACGTTTATTAAATGGAAATAGAGCCACACATGATATATTAGGCAGACCATTTAAAATTTAGGCGAAGTCAATTACTAAGTCGATGAAAAAGCTATAAAAAGTATGGTAGTGAATTATAAGGGGAAATAATTGTGTGGATAATTGAGATGAAATGTATAGCTATAATAGCTAAATTAAAGATGATACAATGCAAGAAAAGTGATTGTTAAAAATAAAAGAATATGAGGAGGATGACATTACCATGTGAATGAGCTAAAGCTGTTCAAAATCTAGCTTTGAACGTGATATACTTCATATGCATTAAGTTAATTGCAATGAGATTATCTGTAGAAGGCGAAAAATTATAGTAAGTAATTTAATATAAATTATAGTAAATAATTTTTTATTTACCATAAAAAAAAAGAAGCTACATTTTTACAATTTAAAAATATAACATCGTTTATTAAATAATTGATATTTTCTCGTCTAGTGAAACTAAGCAAAAGGAATTGCACCACTGCTCATTAAAAATAGAAAAAAAAAAAAAAAAAATAATAACAACAACAAAAAAAACTTATAATAATTATAATAATAATAGGAAAGAACATATGAAAAAAAAAACAAAAAAAAAAACAGTTGTCTAAAAACTGCAAACGGTTAACCCCAGACTATGACCAGATAAACACGCAAGAGTAGGGTTCTACAGGAGACACAAACCATTGAAAAGTAGTACCAAAAAATAAAAGTTAAAAAAACCAGGTTATCTATGGGAAAGATTCTGCTAGAGCAATTTCAAACAAGATTTTCTTTATCTAGTTTCTACTAAGGAGAAGAATATTGATATGGAGGTATGTTTTTGACATGAAAGTGGGGACGAAAGTGACTGTAGGGGGTAAATTTTGACTTTTTACATTGTAACTTGACCAAAAAAAATCTCTAAATGAAAAGTCTAAGTTAAAAATTTTGTTTATTTACTTCCTGTCGATTATGAACTCCTTTTTTTTTCTTTTTTTTGAATTAAAATCAATATAGAAAATAAATATCAATTTATGTACCTTTAACTGTTACTGTTGTATTTATACACAGCATGCCATATAATCTCTAATGTGGTTTTTATGCCTAATAGCATTTTTTAAATATAAATTTTTAATATATAACTTCTATTTGATTTTGAAGAAATATTCTTATAATAGCTTGGAGCTGCAATGTGGTATCAAAATGATTGTTACTGCCAAATTTTATGGACTGTCAATCCAAAACTTTGGAAAAACTATGATTGTTTTAATTGATTATTTTAAAGCCGTGTGGCTTGTTTTAACATTTCTACAAATGTAAGCTAATTATACTACTGTTATCTTCTGTTTAATGTTAGCAACTTAGAGAGGCTGCTTCATCAACAGTTGCTAAATGAGGTTTTAGTGCCAAGTTGTGCTTTGATTGTGATCCTGCATCTGTTACCACTCGCTTCATTGAGGGCACAACACTGCTTTTGCTAAGGCAAAAGACTGATTACCATTGATTAACCCATGTGTTACTCATTACTTAGTGAATTAATCTGCTTTCTGTTCATCAGTATGGTTATCGTTCTGGTAGGTCCATTGCTGATGCTCTGGCTCTCATCTGTCGTTGTATTTATCAATCTCTTAATACTTGTGTGTTATGAATCCAGGGAGATTGCACTTTACATTTCAAAGGCATTAAACAAGGTCTGGTATACTGGCCTTTTCCATAACATGAAGTCATATGGTATCTTTGGTGAAATTTTGAATATAATTAAGTTTTTTGTCAGGCAGAGAAATCAAAGTGGTCCTCAATGGTCACTCTTTGAACTGTTACTCTGTAAATTCTGGTGTCCCTCAAGGTTCTTTTCTAGGGCATAATATTTTTTAAATTTAAATTAATGATTTGTTTGACAGTATTCTTTGTAAGCTTTCTATATATGCAGATGATACTACTTTATACTCACCTTTAGGGAAGACAATGCTTTTAATAAGGTTGAAGTGGCAGCTGATTTGGAAGATCTTCTAATCTTAATAGTTCTGGTCAGTTAATTCCTGGATAGCCACTATCTTATGGTGTGTTTGTTGCAAACCAAGACCTTTTATAGGCAACCAGAAGGGTGGTATAACCCTGGACAGTACCTGAATGTGTTAAGACTTATATTTAGAAAGGCAAGGTTTCTTGCTATATTTTTAGCATGTCTTTCTCAACAAAAACAGAATTGTATCTTCCAGATTTTACTGCTCCCTGGTTAGTAAAATCTCAGCGTTCTTTGACTTTCAATGGAAAGATATCTTGCTTCATCTTAAGGTTGGGGTTTGGTGAACGTAGGAAAACCTAACTAACCAAACCTCTATTGGTAAAATATGTTTGCAAACTTTTTAATGAACAATAATGGTACTGTGTCTGGGGAAACCAACTGAAAGCTTGTTACAATGAAAAATGTTTCCAGATTTGTTTATTGAAGGTCCAAACTCTCAGACTGGTAAAACTGAATTATTTGCTGATCAGCTACTTAGATATAACAATGATCTTGCAGTTATTATAGAAGCAAGGCTTTGTGAACAAGGGGAACATCTTTTTAAATCCACACCTGTTAATAATTGTTTTTATTCAGTGGGAAACAACCATGTCTATGGTGTTGCCTTCTTTGTTAAAATTTGTTTATCTCTTCAACTCAATTTTTTCACTCTATTGTTATATTTTGCTAATGTATATTGCCTGGTATTATCTGGTACCTGGTTCAGGAAAAAGCCTCACCTTGGTTTTAAGTTCTACTCAAAGGATGGAAAAACAAAAGCAAAAACAAATATACTATCTCCTTATCTCCAGGAGGTTCCAATTTATTTCAGAACATTGAAAATTAACCAAGCTGCAGATGTACTATCTGACCATAAGCTAGTTGTCTCCAAACTGTGACTCCGCTTTAAAATTCGGTGCAGCTTAAAAAAAATCCAACGCTTAATCTTGAATTACTTCAAACAAGTGATCATTTAGTCTAACATCTTTTAGGTTAACTAAAATAAATTGCTGACCTGATATTGCTTTTTTTACCATACTTTAAAACATCAAACAAGGAAAAAATTGTTACCTTCCTTTCTTATGTTTAAAGAAATATTGTATAACTATTTAAAAGTATCAAAGGATATTAAAAAGTAAAGAATACGAGGATGTACACTAATACAAAAATGGATTAAAATGTCATTGATGTTTATTGGTTAAGATTTTATAGTCAAATTTCTTTTTTTTTTTGAGTCTAAATGTTTTTTGAAAACAAATTCATTGTTTTGTTTTGCAGAATAAGATTTAGTATTAAAGTTTCAAAATAGTGGATTTTGCAAGTTTGAATTGTAAAAGCGATATTTAAAGGATTTGCTGAAAACTAAAAAGTTGTTTGCATTTTAAATATTTTTTTGCTGATTTTCCTTATCCAAAGCCTAACACTTTTGTGGTATGCTGAGTGGGAGAAGTGTACAAAATTTATATTTGATTAGAAAGCTGTCAGAGTGTTGATAAAGCTGAAATTAAATTTATTGATAAAAAAAAAAAAATCTTTTAAAAAAGAAAAAGAAAAAATGGACCGATTATTCTAAGAGTATACTTTCCATGTTGTTATTACTTTAAAGACAGACACAAATTTGGGAAACATGATGAGAAAAGACATAACTGTCTAAATTATGTTGTAAAAAATTTCCCAAATTTAAATGGTTTCTTTACTAAAAATGCAATGGGCTTTCTTTTATAGCCTTGTGCTTTGGCTCCTTTGAGTACCGCACCACAGATCCACCAACTAGATTAGCTGTTAACCTTTTTATAAAATTTAATCCTCTCCATTTAGGAATTTTATCAAAAAGATAACTAGGAGATGCGCGATGTTTTCTATGAATTATAATTTTTACAACCTGGGATAAGTGGGAATTTGTTGTATACTGACTCTCTGTGAGCAAAATAATATCCAATTTTAAAAGGGTTAAATTATTTTTTCTATCAAAAAAATTTGCTTCCTTAATTTAATGTTAAGAAGTTATATTGGTTTATTATTATTATAATTATTAATATGATTCAAAAAATGTTTAACAATTTTTGATTTTATTTAGAGAAAAAAATAATGGTGACGAAACAACTTGTTCCAATGATAAATGAAATCCTCAAACAAATGGCAAAAACAAAAGGTTTCAACAGAATAGCTGCACCTGTTGAAGTAATAGATGCAAATATGGATGGCTGTTTAAAGTTTAAATGTGTAATAGATGATACTTTAGTGAATCATTATGGTACTATTCATGGTGGATTCACCTCTTTTCTAGTTGATTACACAACATCAACGTGTGTGGCAGTAGTAAACAATCGCAATAGTGGTGTCAGTATTGATTTGCATGTCCGATACTTAAATTCTGCAAAAATTGGTGATACCATTATTGCAGAGACTAAGTGTACAAAATTAGGAAAGCGGTTGGCTTTCTCAGAATTTAAAATGAAAAACTCTGATGGAAAATTGTTAGCAACAGCAACCCATACTAAGTTTGTTGGGTGAGGTAAGACAACCATAGTCTACTAAAGTTAATTGTGCTGTGCTAAACACCTTGCTTTACCATGATTTAAACATATCTGAATGTATTATTTATATTTATTTATATGATAACTACGAAATAACTTTACATGATTTTACATGGTACGGCAATATTGAGAGCACAATTATTGATAAAGAGTGCTGGAATTCTTTTGATTATGTTGCGAAAATAAGGCTATAAATTCCTGTAAAATGAGAATTATTCAATATTTTTGGCTTTTAACCTCATATCCACTCTAAATTTTTTCAAGAGGACTGTACGCTTAAAGTGCATAGCATTGTTATATTTTATACTAATTATTTTTTTTGATGTGTATATTAAAAATAAAGCGTTTTAGATAATTTCAATTGATTATGTTTGTTATATAGCCAGAAAATCTATTTAATTTTAAAGTATTTTTTTTTTAAATTTTTTATGTTATTGTGATATTTTTTATTCACCAGACCTCTGTTGAAGATAACGAACTCAGTCTCATGAAATCATTCACATATCATTAACCTGTATGCATGTATGTATGTTTATGTATGTTTTTTTGCAGTTTTTTTCCAAAAAAAATCCGTTATAGTTAAAAAAGAAATTACTGCAACTTCTTTTAATCAAGTTTCTGTCGCTTTGAAAAAATTTTTATTTTACAAGATTTTTTATAATGTTGAAAGAACATGGAAGATATTGAGTCCATATGGGTACAGAAAAAAACCTTGTCATATCTAAGAACATCTTCTTAGCAATTATTTTTGTTTTATCAAATTTGTGCTAAGTTTTTGTGTTTGTCAATTTCTTAAAATTGAGCCAATGATTTTTTTCAATCCCTTATGAAGTTAACAGTCATAAAGTTCTTGTTCCCTACCAACAGATTGTTAGCAATTTGAGGCTAGGTTTTCTTTTCTGTTTTATTTTAAATTTTGCATAAAATTGTAGCATTTCAACCCTTTTGTAACTTTTGTTGATCCTTTATTCATGGATCCTAAGTTATTTAATAATGAATTTGAAAATGTTATAATTTACAGTACCTTGACCCCTGAAGAGGTTAAATTTGTTCTTAAAACGAAACAAAAGTTTTTGATTGGCTAAAAGAATTTTTTTTTTGGTTTTGTTGGATTTTTATGGACTTGTGGGTTGACACCCCACAAAAGTTGGGTAAATATGATTTTTTAAAAGATTTTTTTCTTGGGAACAAAAAAACATTTTTGTTGTGAATAAGAATCCTATGTACCGTTTATTAGTTTTGAAATTGTTTATTAAGTTATACCAATGGAAAACATAACTTTTTTTAAATTTTTTTTTATGGTAATATTCCCAAATATGGTCACTTTATTTGTCATTTTGGACCTGAAAACAATATTTTTGAAATTTCATATGTGGTTGAAAAATTATTTTTATTTTTATTTTTGAAATATTTTTTTAAAATTTTCATTGCTTTTTCTTCTTCTAAATTTTCCATGAATTTAAAGGACCAAAGGACTTTTTTTACCCTAAATGGCTACCTGCAAAAAATTTTTCCGCAATACCAGGTAGTTTTTGGAAATTTTCAAATTGATTATTTTAAGAACCTTGGGTATCATAAACAATTTTTTGGTGAGGCCATAATTCTGCAATTTGAAATTTTTCTTCAATTATGCTAAAATTTAATTGATTTTAGGAAATGATTTGAATATTATTTTTTCTGGTATTTTTGATATAAGGCTTTAAAGTTATAGATTTTGTGCGTTTCTCATTAGTCTTCCTTGTTTTGTTTTCTTGTAGTAGCTTTAAGCCATGCAGTGACTTGTTAAGAAAAAAAAAAAGTTTGCTGGTTTATAATATTGCTATAAAGTTAAGGTAAAGTACATGTGCCGTAAAAAAGTCTGGAATTTGAATGGTGAGCATGTAACAAAAAAATTTAGTGTCAAAGCTCAGCACTTGGCCCTTGCAGGTTATTGTGATAATGATAGTATTGAAAGCACCTCCTGGACAATTATGAGGAGCAGCTTTTTAGAAGGAACTATTTGGTGGACAAAAGGGTCACCAAGACAAAGTAAACGTCATGGTGGAATAGTGAGGTTGACCATTGCATATGTGAAAAGAGAATTTTGAAAGAAAAAAATTCAGGTACTGATTAGAGTAGAATATTTAATTATAAGCCATGCTCTTACAGTAGTGTTTGTAAAACAAAGTGAAAAGCAGAAAGTAAATGTATTAGGAAAGCAAGGTCAGCATTTTGAAGTGTTCAAGATAGCCAAGTAATTGAGGAAGACTCATTAGGATAGCTGTAAGTGAGAAGTGTGTATGTTGTGATGAAGGTCTCTTAACATCACAAAAGGGAGAAAGAAATATAACTTGGAAGTTAGTTTGTCAAAGGTTACTGCATTAGAGGTGATAGCAATATAGATTAAGACTGAATAGTCAGAAAAGGGTTTTAGGAAGGTGAAAATCTGTACGGCTGCTGGGGTATCAGGTGTTGTTGCAGAAATGGTAGAGCATCAGGAAACATTGGAGTTAAGCTTACTATAAGTTAAGGCAGTATAATCTATGCGGGTGCACCAATGCTAAATGTTTTGTTAGGGTTAATCATTCATCCAGTGAATACTTAGTCCAATGTGGTTTATTTTAAGTTTTGAGATGTTTTCCAAGACAGGTTTTTTGTGGGATTTGGTTCTTATTGCAGAGTCAATTGAAGAGGTATTTAAAAGGTTTGAGAAGTTGAAAAAAAAGGACTAGAGGTGAAAGGGTTGAATGTAAATGCAACAAAAACTAATCAAGTCATGATTAGTAGCAGTGATATCAAGAGTAGCCTTGAAGCTGGGAAGTAGCCTTGTGAAATTTGCAGAATAGGAGTTAATAGTAACCCAGAGCTGTTTCATAGTAAAGTTAGATTGGAAACGCAGTGGTATCTTAAAAATCTTAAGAACTGACATTTAGTTTGTGTATAAGTGTTTCAAAAGTAAGATTACTGACAATGCGGTATTTTCAATTAAATTGGTGTACAACAGTTGGTCTTGAGATATTGTTGATAACTTTTATTATCAAAAGGAGTGTTATGTGTATAGTAAATGTTGTTTTGAGAAAATAGAGAGAGTTACTTCTTCTGTTAACTAGTGGTTTTGTCGATTCAGGTTAGAGGCATGCTTTATGAAGCTGGTGACAAAAGTGTTATACTGTATAGAAGCAAAACATGGACATTGAAATTGGAAAATCTTGATTGTTTAGAAAGGAATGGCATGAGAATGGTTAAGTGGATGTGTATCAGCTTGAGAGACATAAAAAGCTCAAATGAGCTAAGAATCATGTTTGGTATTTATAGCATAAATGGTGCTATTCAGATTAGGAGATTGAGCTGGTTAGGCCACTTGGAGATGATAGGGAGCCAAGCCTAGAGGTATAATGTTTCACATCCAGTTTTTCACTAAAAATTGATTTTAAATTTTGTCATATTCAGCTCATTATTTTTTTTTAGGTTTTGCGTGGAGTTAAAGGAAATTGCTTCTTTTCATATGAATGTCCATTTGTCAAAAATTTTTATGACCCATTTTTTTCAAAGTTTTTCTTTTTACAAAACTTCTGGGCAAAGATATGGTCATTTCTCTCTGAAGATAATTTTCCTGTTCACCCTATTTATTTTTTTGTATTTTGCTGAATAATTCTTTGAGATTATTCGATGTTTAAATAGTTTTCAGGTGTCTAGGTCAACAGCAGGCAAAATTTTGTCCTAGGAGAACATTTTATATCAGAAACTTGATTTTTCTTTTCTTTTTTTTATCAAAATTTCCATAGGCAATGATTTGAAAAAATTAACACCTTAAAAAATTAACACTTAAGCATTTCTTAAGGGCGACAAGTTTTCATCTTCTACTCATCAATTTTTATGCATCAAATTTCTTTCACGTACTGCTCGGCTGTGCAACTCAGTTAATTGTTTTTGTACAATAAGTTTTTGTTAAGGAAGATAATTTACTTTTATCTTTAAAGTTGTATTACGTTTAGTAATGTGCTGCTGGTATGTATTATCTAAATGACAAAAAAAAAAAAAAGATTATTCTCAGGGAAATATCAAATAAATAAACAATTTTTGTGGACGTGCCACTTAGAAATTTTAGAGATCTGTTAGAATCAAGGCAGATCAAGAAATGAATTTTTAATGATATATTTACTTTATTAGTTAAATAATCACAATGACACAGGAGGACACTGAAATGAAGGATGAGCAACAACAAGAAAGTAGTCAACAAGATCTTGATAAAATATCATTTGAAGGTATTATTTCCAGAAAACAAACTACATTGTCATCAAATTTAAGATTAAATTAGATTTGATTTAAATTTACTTTTTTCTTCATATTATTTTTGTAACTTTAATGAGATAATGCTTAATGATTTAAAATAGAAATAAAGAAGACCATCCATGTTTTAATTTCTTCACTCACTTTTAACAGTATTAAAAGTGTCAAGACAATTAATCGATTCGATTTTTCTGAACTTCCGTTTTCTTTATGTTTTCAATATCTTCATTTTTTTTTAAATTTTTGATCTACATTGGGGAAACTCCAGTGAAATTTTACATTGAAAACAAACTTAATGGTTGATGTACTATTTGTTTCCAGAAAAAGTTGATTAATTTTCCAAAATAGTAAACAAAATATATTTGTTTTGGTTCAGTTTGTTCAACAGTTTCATCATCAGTAATCAGTTTGAAAAATAAATAATTTTTAGTGGAAAATTTCTCCAAAAAAGTACATGAATGTTTTTACGTGGCCTATAACATGGTATATTTATATTAGATATAAAAGACCAACTGAAGCAGATAGAAAAAGCTTTTTTAAATAAAGAACCTCGTCATTTGTCGCGTGTAATTCGATCTCTTACAACAACAAGAAAGAGGCTTACAGAAAACCTTATTGTTAAGCTCATTACAGTATTTGGACAACCAGGTTAGTATTTCACAGGAAATTTTTACATAAATAATGTAAAAACACTTTTGAAGAGAATATTCTATTAATTTATTCGATTTGCTGTATTCACTTACATTTTTCTGCAATAAATGAAATGTCCAGATCATTCTAACTTTGAACCTGAATCAAATGCTATCTTAAAATTATAAAGATACAATCAATTGAATAACTAGATGACATCCTATAACAGGTTTTTAGGATAATAAGTTGACAGTTACCTAATTCATTTTGGATAAAAAATTTTAATACGCAGTTTTGGCTAGCCAAACAGTTGATAAATTTTCTGATCTAATTCTAATACACATTACCGCATACAAAAATGATCTTTGTTGAAAGACCTTTGTAATTTTAATCTCAAAGAAAATGTAATGCGTTTTCTCAGTAACCATTGAAGGATTAGCATCTTTTGGCTACCTGCTGAAAATTCTCATTTTAACCCTAAAAACTTTCTTTTTTTTAATTTGTTGTGCGGAGTTTAATAATAACTATAGATTTACTACTACTATATAACTACTATACAGGGCATATTTTACCACCTGGCGATATTTTTCGTTCTCTGGACCAAAATTTGATCAAAAAATCTGTTTTTAGATATTTTTAGATATTTTTCAAGAAAATATTTTTCAATGCTGCAGATTTTTTTTTTTTTAAATATAGCGAAATTTCTGAAATATTTAAAAGGCCATAGAGTTTGTTTCTTTGGTTGTTGTGCCTCACATGAAAAAAATTCTCTTTTTCCTGGCCTGAACTCTAAAACATGTTGTTTATGATCCCAGTTGTTTGACTGCTCAGTTGTCCGAGATACTTTTACATTATGATTATTTTGAAAATATTGTGAGGCCTAGTTTTCAGGACCTCATCTTGGTTATTTTTAAATCTAAAAAACAACTTTTCTGAAATTTTATCAAAATCTATTTGATAAATTTTTAAATTTTTTGCATGTAAATGGTGACATTTTTTTTATAAAATATTGTTGATCCTTTTTTATAGTCATTTTTTTTCTCAAATAAATAGTCCCTGGATAGCTTAGTTGATAATTCATCTGACTCCCAACTGCAAGATAGTGTGAGTAATAATAATATATGTAATAATAATAATAATAATAATATTTTTTGGGAAGAGTTGAATACAAATAAATGTTTTTTATTGAAATTTCCTATTGTTCCAGGCATATGTATAATAATCAAGTGCAGAAAGCCATAAACATGTAACAAATTCTAAAAATCCAATTCAGTTGGATTGTCAGGTTTTTCAACATCAATTCCTGGCAAGGCTGTTAATATTGGTAAAGGGTACATATTATCTCCAAGTACAATATCCCCATTTACCCATTTGTTAATATCAAGACCAGGGGGAGGATGTCTTTAGATATTTTAGAAGTTGGAATGGAACACACATCATCTGAAGAAAAAAGCAACGTTTTTATTCTCATTATTTTCAGAGTCTCAAAAGCCATAAAAATCTGACTCTTCTCCCTCTCCATCACTAAAGAATTTACTAAGTACATCCTTTTCCCAGTTCAGATTAACATCGCTATCTTCTAAGGTAATTTTACCTTACTTTTATTTCCATTTAATTCTTAAGAAAATGAAGTTAAAGACGATAGCGTTTTTTTTGTCTGCCATTTTTTTTTCCAAATGTTTTGAACTTCCACAGCAGCCGAACCAGTTATAAATCTACGGTAATGCTGAGCTTTTCCGAAACAAAATTTTATGGAGAATTCAATAAAGTTGGTCTCCAGTCCATTAAAATTGTTTTCCAGTCAAAAATCGGCTTTAAAGTGAAAGCGCGCAAAACCCAGATTTGTCAGGATTAGTATATTTTTATTACATCGAAATCTCAGACTATTGGGATATTGAAAGACTTTGCCAATTGGGAAATAGCCTTTATGCGGCTAGCCAGAATACTAGATTACACCATATATTAGTAAAATAGTATTAAGTATTATTCAAGTTATAATTTCTCAAATGACCCTAATCCAAACATAGAAAAGTATGAAGTTTTGAGCCAGTTGGCTTGCTTATACTTACCGGGATTTTGTGCAATAAAGGAAAAAAGTGAATTAAAGGAATTTTCCAAAAAGTTTTTGCAAATGAGGAATAATAATATTAAAATGTTTATTTGGTAGGCAATAGTCACCAAAATTTTCGAGTCAAAATTTAATTTCAAAATTCATTTGTTTTTTTATTTTTGTTATGTAGGTATAAAAACAGTTTTACTTGGTTATTTTGAGAGTGAACCTGTTGAAACAATTGATGAGAAGAAGAAAACTCTCCAGCTTCCAGAAATTGATATTTACTTGGCCTTGTTAACTACTATTTACTTTATTGACAAATCAAAATTGGATATGGTAATCATAAATTTTAGATTTGAATTTTGCAGATTAGCTTTAAACCACCACAAAAAACATCCATGCAAAGTCTATTTTTTGTGTTTGGCAAATGTTACTAGTAAAATACACATTGGTACTTGTTAAAAGCTGAAGGTAATGGACCCATATACTTTTTTCAACAAAAACTAAAGTTTTTATTTCATTCAAGAAACCTTGTTCTGATTCTGCTGATTTTTTTTTACCATGTTGAAAATATAATTTGTAATAATTCTTGCATATTTGCTGATTTGGAGAAGTTACTGGGTTACTTGATTCTAGGCCATAAAAAGTGGATACATTTATTTCAAAATGAAGTTTTTTTTTCTCTAAAAATAAGTTTTCAATTCTGTGAAAAAGAAAGAAAAAATGTTATTTCTGATAAGTTCTGCTTGTGTATTAAGACTCATGGTGTAAAATTTAGTCCTAAATTGAAATTTGTATTATTATTATTTTTTTTTTTGAGAAATTTAATGTTTTACTGGCAAAGTAATTTCCTTAAATCTATTAGTCACCAAGTACTTGTTTTTTACTTTTAAGGTGGTATTGTATCCCAGATATTTTCAAATAAAATTTATCAAGATTTTCTAATCATGAATTTTGGTACTTTGCCATATTTCATGGATTGATTTCTAGAAAAATAAACTTTTGTTCGTTTTTAAATAGTAAAATAAATTTTTATAGGCTGTGACATGTGCAGATTTGATGGTACAAACAATAACAATGTATAATAGAAGAACATTAGATTTGTTAGCTGCATCCTGTTATTTCTACTACTCTAGGTGTTATGAATTAGTCAATCGGTTGAAAGATATTCAAGAGTAAGTATTCTTTAAGATTTAAAAATTTACATTGTTTTGTAACTTCAGATATGCTTGTGAAATACAAGTGAATATAAGTGAAATTAGCTACTAGGTTCAATAAGCCATGGTTGTGCACTTACACAAATATAACGTGGTTAAAATGAAGGAAAATTTTATTAAACTCCCGCATTTCCGATATATAAAATAAGTTTCAGAATGACTAGCAATTGGAAAGACTAGAAAAATTCTGTAAAATCCTTGAACTTGTGTAAAAGAGCCCTTTAAAACCTGAAAAAAAAGAGAATTTTTTTTAAAAAACCTAAAAAAAATTTAGTGATTAACCCTTTAACAGTCCTTGACGTAATATTACGTCGACCGAAAATGGTACCGAAATGTCCGCGACGTAATATTACGTCG
>JAUZNK010065118.1:0-14538 GCA_035046665.1 Euphysa ruthae
TACATACATACATACATACATACATACATACATACATACATACATACATACATACATACACACATACATACATACATGCATACATACATACACACATACATACATACATTTATTTCAGCTTGGATATTGTGATAAAAATTATCCTCGTCAAGATCTAGAGTTAAATATCTGTGTTGTTTTGCGCAAAACTTGTCCAGCAAATTAGAATGAGAACGAAATGAACAGGTTATTCGAGTTTTCAAAATACAGAAATGTCATTAAGAAAAGCAGGTGATTCCGTTAACATCCCTAAAGAAAATTTACACAAAAGAATAAATGGAATTAAAAATGTGCCGAACGACCAATTACGCGCAAAAAAACTAGGACGCTATCAAACAGCACAAGATCTCGTTTCGTATATTATTAAAATGGATGAAGCTTTTTATGGGTTATCGATTATGGACGTTCGAAAAATATTTTTTGATTATGCTGAGGAAAAAAAAAATAAACATCCTTTCAGCAAACAAAGTAAAACGCCTAGGAGAGATTTTGTAAAAGGTTTTCTAAAAGAAAATTCCGAGGTATCGTTCCAAAAGGCGGAAGGTTTTGCTTTTAATAGAGTCTTTGGCTTCCACATAACTTCTGTTGATCAGTATTTTGATAACTGATATCAAGTTATGGAAAAATACAAGTTGGTTTAACATGCGTTCACGAACCTCTTGAAGTCATTTCACCAAAAGGAAAGCAGGTTGTCATATCAGCAACTAGTTGGAAGAAAGGACTACAGCTATTATATTTTGCAATTCAATTGGATTTTATGTCCCAAAAATTATAACTTTTAATAGAAAAAAAATGAAACTAAATTGACCACACTCTTCCTAGAATGATAGGTCGCTTTTCTGCTTCCCCTTCAGATTTAACATTCAAAGGCATTCTTAAATTGCTTTTCATTGTTGAAAAGGTGAAAACAATAAGATGCGAAGAGTCAGAAACCATCACTACTCACTGTACAAAAAACCTCTTTTGATTTCCATAAAAAACCGAAAGCTTAAAAGTCCCTAAAAATCTAACCAAAATAAACCTCTACTAAAAAGTTGGCCGGAATTCCGAAGACACGTTTGATGTGTTTGATGTGTGGTCAAAATTGGAACCTGGGAAAGAATGGATCCAATGTACCAAGTGTAAACCATGGTTTCACGAAGAGTGCTTTAGTAATTTTTTACCATTAGGAGTAACTTGTGTTTTTTTAAACTAACAGCTTTATTAAAAGTTATGATAGAAACTGCAAATCTATTTAATTTATTTATTTTTAACCGCTTTGAGCTTATATTTCCCTGACAAGTATATTTAAACTGTTGCCTAAAATAATACTCATTATTTATAAAAATGATTATTAAATAAAATTTAGGATCATAGTAACGATAATTTTAGGTCTTGAACAAATTTTTTTAGTCTACATCATTTTGCTTCATCATAGAGTAAAATGCGACAATGAGTAGTTATAATTTATCTACGATGACATCATTAAGGCATTACATAGTGAAACTATTTTTATTTCAAAACAAAATTATAGTAAATGAATAAATATTTATACAAAAGAACTTTGACTTCCTGAGGATTTATTCGTTAAGTGTGTCGTTTTACACCGCATTACACTACATACAACAATTCCTTTCAGATCTCAGACAAGCATTATGTAACTAAGTATGCTACAGAGACTATTGACCGAACGGGAAATGTTTATTTCAAAAGGTTAAGCAAAATAATTTGCTTACCATATCGACCTCAAAATATTTTGATTATTGGATTATTGGCATTAATACTTAGCATTTTGATGAAGCTCAATGGAAATGAGTATAAGTAACGCAATAGTCCCCACAATGACTAATAAGACAGAACTATATAACCATTTTCTATATGTAGACCTAAACAACAATAAAAAATGATTTTTTCTCTCTTTTTTTTTAACTTTTTAAATCCGTAAGGCCGATATATCTAGCTCCTGTTTGCCAATATCCATTAAAACTGGTATATCAGGGTATAAAATTTTCTTGTACAAAATATATCTACTTTGCTGTATTATTTTGTGTTTGATTGACATGTGAAAGAAATTAAGCCATGTGATTTGTTGAAAAATGTTACTTTATTCAAGTCATGAATTTCTCGCCCCAATAGAGTTCCAAGGCGATGGCGTCATGTTTCCACGGCAACGAACTTTCAGTTCTAAACAAACATTGCAGCAACTGCGTTCTCTACAACAAGTCTTATAGAATTCTTCAAAATCGAAAATAAATCAACAAGTAGAGGAGAAAATCATTATAATTCAAATCCTTTTGATAGTTTTTCGTACCTTGGTGATGGAATTTTAAAGGCAAAGATTCAAGCAAGGTATGAAGAAAAGCTTATAGTGTCTCGGTAATCCCATCATACATAGCTAGCTGGCCCAACTAGAGCTTTTATACATTGATATGTATTTCTCATTTTGCTGCTTTGTTGAAAAATTTATTTTAGATTTAAAAAAATACTGGCCTCTTTATTTTTCTCTTCTTGAACATTTTTATTTTTTCTAGATTTACTTGGATGACCAGATGATAATAAAATCAGCGGAATGCGAGTGCCCAAGAGGTGCTTTCATGTCCAACCATGCAGCTGCATTATTCATTTATGCAATCCACAACATCACCAGTGTAACTGACACTGAATTTTCCTGGAGGAGACATAGAGCTGACAATTTGCAAAAAGTTTCAACTTCTGAAATTATTCCTGTCAGAAATACTGAATATAAGGCACTAACGAGGAGTCATTGAAGCGATATAGCAAATTTACCCGTTTATGTCGGTTGATGAGTCCAGAACTAAAACTACAAACGAATTGCCACTTCCAATTGCAGGAACACTATTGGCATTTCAAGAATTTGTGAAACTAAAAAAATTTTATGAGCAGCTGGCTTTTTTCAAAACTAAAATGAAAGTAGGCAGTGAGGCTATTGCCTGGATAGTCTCCCATACCACAAATCAACGAAAAATCCCATCATGGCAGCGTTTGAGAAAAGGAA
This sequence comes from Euphysa ruthae, assembly GCA_035046665.1. Lineage (NCBI taxonomy): Eukaryota > Metazoa > Cnidaria > Hydrozoa > Anthoathecata > Corymorphidae > Euphysa > Euphysa ruthae. The sequence continues at coordinate 3,035 of JAUZNK010065118.1, forward strand.
GGCTGATATCCGGTGATTTTGGTATTGTACAGAAGGCGAAAAGGGTATCGCCATCACTAATCAAACGATAAATGGGAGAGAATAATCTCTCCCGTGTTAAAGCGTTAATGTGTGGAGTAACAAATGAAACGGAAGGTATCAAGGCGTTTGAAAGTTTTAAAAAACTGAAAGTGACGCCAACAGGCCTGTGGCTTCATGAACCAGGCATCCTTGGGGCTTCTCCAGATGGCATTATTGACAACAACTCATTACAAAACATTTGAGGATGTTCTCCAGGATAAAGCACCTTATTTATCCAGATCGAAGAGTGAAAATTTTTTAAAGAAAATTTATGCATATTGGTATCAGGTCCAAGGGCAGTTTGGACCAGGCAACAGTGGACGTATATTACAGAAATTCTTAAAGACCGTTCATGGGAACAGAATTTCATCAAATCAGAACAGTTCTATTATTCGGAAATCTATATAGAATGATAGATGGAGACTGGTAAAAATTTTACTTCAGCATTATAAGATACTTAAAATTTTTTATAAGATATATAAACAAAAATGTGAAAAGGACATGTTGCAAAAAAAATTAAGATTTTGTTGGAAAGTGCGACATTAATTTGCTTGAAGACCTGGAAAGAACTAAAACAGATTATCCCTTCTCTTTTTCAATTTAGAAGATAAATAGAATAGCCATATTTTTATTTAGCAAAGTTTCTTATCACCCAGTCAGTCAAAAACAGAATTCAAAATTTACATTTTCAGAAATCTCTTTTATAAGAGAAAATTGTCAGTTGAGGAAAACAGCACACAGCCGCATAAATATATTTGCACGGCTTCTCAGATGCAAATATTAGTATCTTGAAATCCTTAAGCCGACGATTTTCTCTTTCTACATGTATCTTACATGTTGGGATTCTTCAAGTTTATGTTATCTCGCTTTCAGCAAATTTACCGTGTTCTAAAAATGTGGTATATTGACTGACAAACCCACAGGAAACAGATCCTTAAAAACCCTTTATCAGCCAGTATCAGATCACCGGCTTTCATATGTTGTAGCAATTTCGATTGTTTCTCTATTTATTTATTGTAGATGGATCCAGGGTAAAGTTCATTTAAACGTTTGGTGCTACTCCAACTATGACTTTGAATGAATTCATGCCTCTGTAAGAAGAATAAGTTGCATTTTGCTTACCCATTTAGGAAAGTTTCGTAACTTCAACATCTGTACAGTCAATGAATGTTCTGCTGCTACTGAAGATATCAAATGATTTAGGCGAGCACAAGGAATTTTCTTTTTTGATGGAATAACATCCATAATGTCCTTAATTTTCTGTGCTAAATCTCAGCTAATACGATAAATTCAGTAGGGCTTGAATGATTTACTTGTGGTGGAACTTCAGCTAATGTTTCTTCATTCTCATTCTTGTCAAGAAATTGTCTAACATTCACAGTTTCTGTGTCTTTTTCTGTGGTACTTTGTTTATGTTTTTTCGGCCTATTTCTTGATTATATTCATAAATTTCTCCCAACCTTTCCTCAACAACAATGGTTTATCAATATGCCACTTGAGAAATACCAGTGACTGGAAGCGTTGGACCAATGGGGCTTAAATGTGTTGAATTTTAGTTGATTTATTGCATCCATCACCTAAATCTTCATTGTAACAGAAATGTAGAAATTTCTTAAGCATTAATAGTTTGCTTTGTGACACTATTTGTCCAAACCCTGGTGCTTGAAACAGTTCATGCTTTGAAATATATAAATTTTCTCTCGGTTTTTATAGGAGACTTATAAAACAATTGGAAGATCAAACAAATGTAAGGTAAAATATGTATGTGACACCGATTTTCCGAAAAACAACATACATTTTTTTTGAACAATTCAAAAATATTTGAGACTGACAGCCAAAATTCACAGGTCCTTACAAAAAAAATTATTTATTTTTATCATATTATTATATTATTTTATAAAAATTATATTATTTTTAATGGCAAAATGGTTACAAGACAAACTGTCATAAGAAAAAAGTATTGGAAGACAAACTGTCGGAAAACGAAACGATTGAAAGGTCAAACAAAGGGAAGGTTAAAATGTTAGAAGACAAATTGTCGGAAGATGAAATGGTAAGAAGAAAAATAGTCAGAAGGCATATAGTAGGTAGAAAAATTGCCAGAAGACAAAAAGCCGAGGACCCAAAAAAGTTATTTCCTCTATATTCTCCATAAAGACACTCATATAAATAAACAGTGCTTTTTGAGCAGATACAGATGCAATTCTTGTAGTAGAAAGATTAAAGATGTGAATGAGTGTGACGCTTTTGAGACTTAAACTAATGAAAATTTACATGACGAAGAGAATATGTTGGAAATTGAAGTTGAAGTCGAGGAAGAGGTTGATAGCAGTGAGAAACTAATAGAAGTTAAATACGTCTATAATGGAATGATTTCTGCATCAGAAGGTGAGTATGACATGGACAATAACCAATCTATAATCAAAGACTTTGATGAAGATTAATCGAATAAATTTACACCTGTGTCCGTAGATTTTATTTGTCTTTTCTTATTGAAATTATTATATCATGACTTAGGTACGTTAGCAACTGAAACAGCTCCAACTAACAAAAGCGTTATATCAAATAGCTAGTGAAAAAAAATCAAATCTAGACTTGAGACGTGTTTATACCCAGAGAATCTAACTACCATAAAGTGGTTGGATTGTAAACCAATAAGTTTTCTTTCGCCTTTTCTTCATCAAACTGTCATGTCAGCAGAAACAACACAAAATAAAAGTAAATAGAAAAGAAGTAAAATCCACGTGGTGAAAATGATCAATATTATTGATGTTATAATTGAATTGATACATATTTATGACATTATAAAGAGATTGATGGTAGGTTTGGTACGACGCTAGAATGATTACCATATCAAGACTTTAGCAGTAAATTCATAATATTATCTTGAAGAGTGTAGTTTTTTTTTTTTTTTTGTTTCGCATTTTAATTTCTACATCGCGTACCGGTTTTGAATTTATTTCCTGGTAACCTCTAATAATATGAACACCTTGTTCCATTTTCAGTTCTTTCAAAGTATCCACAGAGGCTTTTTTGCCATCATTAAAGTTTGCAACTGTATCGTAAACGCTCAACATTTAAAACTTTTCCGTTGTCAATGGTTATTGCGGTAAACACACCATTCAACGCCGTAAAAAGCGACGTTGCCACGTACCGTTGCAAGATACGCCGACATCAACTACTTCAATCAAGAGACAGTACATCATTATTTTGTAACTGCATCATAAATGCCCAACTCTAACTGAGTGAGCAAGACACGCGTATGCTATGCTAAGCGTTCCCATATCATGCCATTGAACGATTCATTGGCATTTTGAGTTTTGTTATGCAAACAATTTTGAAATTCACTGTCGTTACTTAAATCAGTGAAATTTGCATCAAACGGTAGACCTGGTTTATATGTGGCGGTATTATTAGCTCTATCAGTATTATATTTGTACCAGTTATTTGGTCCAGTAGGACAGTGCAGCAAATGGAAATTATTTGTTTTTGATGAAGTAATGTGAAACAATGATGCTAAAATTCCATCTTTCATCTCCTTTAGGTTGCCAGAATTCTGTCTTATGCCAACACCAACAAATTTTGCATTCTGTTCCATGAGTAATCCAACCTCTGTCCCTTTTCTCTCTTTTTCAAGTTTCGTATTCGCGTGTCAACTCTCTTTTGGTAGTATCCAACACATAGTTCTGCACCTCCATGTCTGGGTAAGTGTTCTTTACACTTGAGTAACGCTTACTGTCCCCATCACTCAAATAATGCACGTAGCTTAAATTACGATTTGTTATTGAGCGTTCAAACACTCGTTTGATTCTATACTCCCAGAAGAACCCTGATACTTAAATGCGCAACCATGGGAATTTTTTCACTGGACATAAGCTGTTCGATTAATATTTTGGAGGCCCAGTTTAAATAGACAGCATATGGAAAATTTTTGATAGGACCTCGACATCTAAAACTTTAACGGTGATAATGGAAAAAGCTGCGTAAACGCCGTTTAGCAATGCGAATCCGCGTAGGTGCTAAGTACCATCACACGATACGCAAACATCAAAAACTTCGTTTAATAATGCAGTCGTTTTACATAACTCATTCGCAGCATTCATTATGGATCGTACAATAAATATCAAATCCTCTGCCAGTGTTGTTGTTGTCATATATCAAGCTGTAAAATTGATGAGTATAGTCGCAATATTGATTTTTACATTGGATGTAGAGCAGTGAAGACAAACCATGTTTTTTTCGTGTAACGCTCCCCCAGTGATAGTGGAAAGGCTAACACATCGGACAGAGAAACCGACAATAAAACCGAAAAATCAATTATACGGTACCCACAAATACCATTTAGGCTTTCAACAGTTTCATCATCCAAATCTTTTACTTTACTTGAAGAAGCAAATACATTTCCACGCTTGTCAGTAGATTCAGCGGCGGCGGTCGTTGATTCAGTAATTACAGTGTGATTGTTATTAATTACAGATTGATTCGAATCATTACTATTATTATTTACAGTAGGAAGTATGAATCCTTTCATGACCCTGCCAGAAAGTGTACGCTGCTTTTTACGACAAATTTTTCTCCGTTTTGGCAAGAAACAAAACTTTCTCCTTTTATAAAAAATTTTCTAAGCTTCATAGATACGGACTGTATAGTACAAACTGTTTTGTCACATGGCGTAAAACAACAAGAAGCAATACAAGATGATGCATCTCGGTTTGGGCCAATACTTGGGGTTGTAATTTGGGATTTTCTGGACCCTATAATCCGTTGCTATGAGTATCGCAAATTGGGCGCTGAATTAGGATGCCATATTTAAACATGTTATTTGGTATATTTAGAAGTCAAAGTATGGTTTTTCGGAAATTGGATGATTAAAATACCTTATTCGACAAAAAAAATTGATTTATTTCAAAAGAGGGTACACACTTTACGGGAGGATGTTGATAGGGAAGTAGAAGTTTCAGTATAAACTCATATGAGTTAAAATCATTACTTAATTTTCTATTTACTTTGAACATAATCAAATAATAATAATTGATAGGTAAAACATCAGAATAAATATCTTTTAACCAATGAATGATATTAGCAAAAATTAAAAATGATTGAAAATTTTGCCTCAACTTAAATAAAATAATTATTTATTTTGGCCAAAAAAAAAAAAAAAAATCGAAAATATCACAAATTTATTTACCGTTGGATAAGACGTAGTTATATACAATTATTATAAAATATTCGTAAATACTAATATAATCCAACAAAAGCTCAAAAACTCACATGGAAAAAACTCATAAACATTCAAACAACACTTACACGAACACCTTTCTACTCTTCAATTCGACGTTTAAAAATATATTTTAATAAAATTTGGAAGTGTGTTCTAGATCAAGAGGAACCGTAGGCATATGCAGTGTTATCATCGGCAAAATTACAAAGAAAAAAATCGTTTATAAAGATATTAAATAAAATAGGACCTAAGTTTGACACTTGAGGAACTCCATAATATAAATCCAGCCGCTTACTAAATGTAGAGCTTGTTTTTACTTTCTGTTTATGTCCTTTCAGATAACTCTTCATCAAAAGTAAACTGCGCTTAGAGAACCCACATCTCTCAAACTTGGCTAGCAAAAGGTCATGTTGGATACAACCATATGCTTTAGATAAGTGAATTGGAACTGTACCTATTAAACCCTTTCTATCCAAGTTTCGTTGTCATTTTTGCAAAAGATTTATCTGTGCGATTTTCGTAGAAAAATATTTACGAAAACCATATAGACAATTTGAAAACCGACCCTTAAAAAATCGTTATTTGTTCGAAAACAACTCTTTCAAAGACCTTCGAAATTGTAGGCAAAATGTTAATCGAACGATGGTTTTCTTTATTTGAGATATCTCCTTTTTTTAAATACAAGTAGTATATTTGACCATTTCAACTCATCACAGAACTTGTTGTTGTTAATTGAGGAATTGGTACAATCTGCTAGATAACTACAGCAAATTGTGTTGAGAAGTTTTAGAATTGATAATGGTATAGACCAACTTTTCACTGGTTCAACATGTTTAAAATGTAATAAATAATTACAAGGATAGATTTCTCTTTTTTTTAATAGACTAGGATGGCTAATATATTTCAGATATTAACCAACATTTGTAGATAATAAATTTGTTTGCCAATATGATAGTTTTAATTCTCTTAAATTTCAGCTACAGATTGCTCCTCAGTAATTGATATGCTGTTATTAACAAGAAAATATCTTTCATCTGTTAAACTACATTTTTTCGAAAGACATGGTTTACTTTCCAGGATTTTTTTTTATCAGTCAGAACTGATGTCAATAGAAGAGAAAAACCTTTTCTTTACTCGTCTAATGAGTCCAGACATAATTCTTTTGCTTTTGAAAAATATTTAAATCATTTTCCAGACCAGAATTATTATAAATGCTTTTAAGACGTTAATGTTTCCAGATTTCTTTGCGGATAGTTTTAGATAAAAATGGCATATCATTAGCGCGAACAACATATAATAAAATGTAAGCATATTCTGTGAGATCAAAATATTAAAAAATAATTTTAAAAATGTTAAATTGTCTCAAGTACATTTTATGAGGTAAATAAAAAAATCAATTCCATTCACACAAGCAACAAATTCAACGTGAATAACTTGGTAAAAACCGTGGTTCCACTCATTCAATTCCAAATTCACCGATCAGTTGGTCATTTTATAATTTGATAGTCAAACTTGGATAATTTCTTATATTATCATAAACTGTTAATACGTCTGGATGAGCAGTAAGCGCCTCTATCAACTTATCATTTTCATCGATTAAATCATCAGACAAATCAATGAGTGTTTTTGCTAAATACTGAACACTTGCCGATATTAACTGGAGTTGTGGGTACGACGACGATATTTCTTTTTGCACATTGACTAGTTGTAGAGGTTCGCAAAAAAACTATAATAAAAATGCTATTTATTCCAAAAAAGTTCGTACATTTTCTGACCAATAAAATCATAGCCCTTTAATTAGACCCAGTGTAGGTAAAAAACAGGAAATTTTTATATTAGTATTTCTTATTTTCTATGATTTTTATTACAAATCGACAAAAAATTTTTTTTTTAAATTATAATATTCCACTCAACACAGGAACTTTCGGAAAATTTTAATTTTGGAGCATTCATATTAAATAAAAAATCAAGCCGGAAAATAGAATATGAAAATTTGTTTAAATGTATGTATGTGTGTGTGTGTGTATATGTGTGTATGTATATGTGAGTGTATGTGTTTGTGTATGTGTTTGTGTATATGTGTGTGTATGTATGTGTATGCATGTGTATATGTGTGTGTGTTCGTGTATGTATGTGTGTGTGCCTATGTGTGTGTGTGTGTGTGCGCGCGTATGTATGTGTGTGTGTGTACGTCAGCTAATTATACCTATCAGTCAGTTAATTATACCTATCAGTCAGTTAATTATACCTATCAGTCAGTTAATTATACCTATCAGTCAGTTAATTATACCTACCCCGTCAGTTAATTAACCTATCAGATTAATTTCACGAATAAAAGGAAAAAAAACTTAATACATGGTTTGTCTGTCTTCATAAAAAATTTTTGAACAAAACGTATATCTTCAATCAACCATAGTAGTATATCATTACAAAAATCAACATTATTGTAAATGTACCTATTTTTAGGTCTTTTTTTACAGATAATGGCTCTTAGTAACAGCATGTTTAAAATGTAACTTACACTTATAACGTTTTTATCTTCGAAAGTTTTATGGAAATTTACATCTTCAGCACCTATCACAATGGCAATGTCTTCGACCTGGAAAAACGAGTTGAAAAAAGCTATATGGACTGGAAAATCTTTTTAAAAATTCAAATCAATGAGTTTTTGACATATCTTCATATTTTCACTTCAAAAAAAAAAAAAATGTGATTTTTAATTAATCCATTGAAAGGTTCCATGACTTAAAAATTCTGCAGGAAATATTCATAATAGCAATAGCAACTGCCCTGCTGTCGATCCTTAGTACACACCAATTTTAAGAAAATCGAAAGACTCCATGCTACCAAAAAAGTGCTGTTTTCTTCAAACTAATTATAACAAGTATTAGTTGTTAAATAAAACTTTTCCAATACAATTTCATGACTCACTGAGTCAAATTATTTTGGAAGATTAAAACATAAAGAATATAATATAAAAGTTTATCGTGTTTTAAGAAGAAGAATTTTTTGAAATAAAAGAAATGTTTTATCAACGTCTTCATCACGATTTAAATTACTTGTCACCCATGTTTTAGCAGATTTGCTTGAATTTGATGATTTTTATAATTCCTTTATTGAACCAGATCACCAAATATATATTTTTTATATTTTTACTATATCTTTTTACTGCAAATTTTCTACTGTATTATTTATTTCGTCATAGAAATATATATCATTCTAGTTAGAATACTTCTTTTAAATTTTAAGTCAAAAAACCTTGATTATCTGTATTAAAATATAAAAAACCATTACTGGCAATAAAAATATATCTACACCTGGAGAATCTTGACTTGATATGGTGTCTTCAATTGATATAACACCTAAAAAAAATATTCTAAACAAGTTTGTGAATGTCTGTGAAAAAAATAAATTTGATAACTTATAAGGTCTCCAAAAAGAGCCGTCGATGAAAATTTAATTACCAGCAGGCTACAATACTAACCAATCAAACCCTCTCAATCTAAAATTACCTAATTTTTTATTTAAAAAATGTTTAGCAATGTGACCACTCAAAGAGAGAACAATGTATTCTGACTGAAAATCACATAATCGAAAAGTGGCAATACAATTTTATTTTTTCCGTTCATGAGTGCCAGTATGTTTTTTTTTTCAAAATAGTACTTTTTCATAAAAACTAATTGGCGAAAGGGTGAAACTAGAAAAATTGAAGAATTAAGAACGATAAACTATACAAACAAATTGAACACAAGAATTATCAACAAAAACATAGTTTACCTTTTTTATTAAAGAGAAAGGCTGCAGAACCATCATCTATGAAAGTAGCACTAAAAAAAAAACAACAAAACAAGACATAATATGAGATACCTGGAATGACCACCAAACATTTAGTTTAGACAGGCTATAAGTCAGAAACATCTGTAATCATTGATTTTAATAATAACAAAAACAGGTGGCTAATCGAAGTCAAAATACATGGGCTAGACAGGTTAGTTATTGTTTTAAGACCTTGGAAGAAATATATTAAATATTTAAGAAAATCACGTCATTTATCAATGACATCACTGTTTTTGTACATATATTTAACAATATATTTAACAATATATTTTTCTTTTCTTATGATGTAAGTAACATGATATACTCTGATAAACTTCAAATACACAAAAGCAACAATTTCGCTCGCTGAATTTGTAAAACAAAAATAAATGTTAAATATAATTTGAGAAATCTAAAAAAAGATGAAAAATACATCTCTTTGAAAGTCATTTGGTTTTTTTCTTTATCTGTATATATTCTTTGCTACTTGTGTCACCATTAGAATTTTTTAGATCAGCAAATATCAAACGATCCTGACCGCAAAAATAAACAGTGTCCTAGCATTTTGAAAATATTTGTGTCTTCATATCAGATAGAGGTAATCGCAGATGTTGTTTGTCGTTTCAGATATTTATTAATATACGTTTGCGATGTATACATCGAAACACATGACATAATGTGTAACATATTCGACTTCCTGATTAACGTTAAGATGGAAATTATCATCTTGTAATTTTCTTGCTTCATTTATGGTTACTAATTTCGTTTTGTTAGGCATATTACAGATTGGTTGTTAGATGTCCAATTTAAATATTGTTTAAAAATGCACTCATCGTCTTTCATAGTTGATCATTGACCAATGTCTAACTAAAGAGATATTCTCTAAGATTCACATCCTTAACTAGTCCAATGTAGTTCACCACCTATTTATAACTTCAACAGGCAAAATGGATATATAAAAATTATAAAAATAATTAATATTTTGACTTTTTTATCTGCCATTCTGGATTTTGCCCAAAATATCAAATTCCTGAAGAGGGCCGATATAAACGACATAGAATTTAATATGAATTTAATAAATGTTATTTCAAAACGTTTTATTGGTTTATATATGAAAGTAATGTTATTGATATATGACTTGGTTTTCTTTTTGTATATAGATAGCCTACCGGTGAAATAATCACCTAAAGAGAACTGAGAGAAATGATACTTACATCATGAGAAAAGAAAAATATATTTTGTTAAATATATTTTAAAATCTATTTTTCCAATAAGACGATGTGTTTATCCCATAATATAAATAATGCACGGTCAAAACTAAATACAAAAATGTAAGATGAAAGTGTGTGTTTATATAAACAAATAGAATATTCTTCGACAAAATCGGCATTTGGCTCAGATTTAGGTTATATGCTTAAGTTATGTGCTAAGCATACGGTTCGAGCCATACTGAGGGTGATCATCTTTTAATAAGTTTGACTTCTGATGATCGCCCGTCATTATGGCAAATATATAGATAAAAAACTCAATATAAGAATAAATATATTTATTTATATGTATATGTCTTTCTATAGGTTTTGTTTAGGCTTGCACAATTCAGGGGATGAGTTGTCGAAAGTTGTGCAAATTCGATTAAATGATCCAAGAGATCTACACAGTGCTGATGGAAGATACCACGATATAAGTTATACACCTAAACGAAACCTTATTGAAGCTTAATGATATCGTTCCTTCTCTAATATCTACATATCTGCAAATGGATGCAACAGTGTATCTCAGTTGTTTGGCGTTGGGAAAACAAATGTGATCAATAGTCTGCAAAAAATGACGCCAGATTACAAGAAATGAATCTAAAGTTTTCTTTAAACTGAGGTAAAATACATTCATAATGAGTAGGTGTATAATATAAAGAAATAAATCCTGTATGTAATATTTATCAATCTAAGATATACGACAGAGTAGTTAAGTAAATTTTATTTTATTACATGTATACTCTTTGGCGAAAACAAACAGAATTTTCATCTACTCCAAAGCTTACTTCTCTGCCACCAACAAAGGAAGTTTTTGAGCTTAATGTCATGCGAGCATACTTTCAAGCAGAAATGTGGAAAAACAGGCTCTACGCAGACCCGCCTGAAACCAACGCAACAGCGTCAACTTTTAGATTTTGTGTGTGATATGTCAGTAGACTGAGTCTATTATAGAAGTTGTAAATTACACGTATTTTTTTCTTTACCTGTTAACAAATCATTTATAATAACACAGACATAAATCCAATTTTATACATAGGCATTATTATTCATATTATATATATATATATATATAAAATAAATATATATATATATAATATATATATAATATAAATATACATATATATTTATTAAAGAGATAAAATGCATGTCAGATC
>JAUZNK010065129.1:0-14538 GCA_035046665.1 Euphysa ruthae
ATGTTGTTTTATATTGGACTAAACCTAGTCTCTTTACAATTAAGTAAAAACAATTGTGACTTTTAAAGCTAGTATATCAATTATTTACACCTGTAAAACAAGCAACAACCAATACCATAAACAATAACAATGTACGCGAAAAGTTTCTAAACCTTTCTTTTTCAGTAGTAAACATAAGTTTATTTTGACAGCAATTTGATTTTTATCCCCGTATTAAGTAGATGACATATATTTTCAAATTTATGTATATATGACTGTCAGTTAGACATTAAAAATCACAAAAACTGTCAAACTGAAAGTGTCTAAAAGATGTTCAGTTACCGCGCTTTGCATAATCTTCAACTGTCGCCACATTAAAGTTCTTCACTATTATATATCACCAGAAAAATTATTAAATTTTAAGAAGTGCTGTGAAACAAAATTAAAGATGAAAATAATCAATCTTTACTAAACAAAAAAAAAAAAAATATATATATATATATATATATATATAAGATTTTCAAGTTTGCTAATATATATATATTTTTTTATTTTGATACTGTGTTAATTTTTAAACTGTTAAATTTTTGTTAATACTTTTGACACAGGCACAAAACAAAGTTGTTTTCTTTCTTTTGTTTAAAGCAAGCACTTAAGTAAAAGAATTAACAATTGGTTTTTTTTTTATGGGAAGTTGAGAAGGCTTTTTCTTATAATCGTGTTGTTAGTCAAAGTTTCTGTGTAAAACGAGAAGTTCTTAACACATATAAATGCTCTGCAATCACCTTAAATAACGATCACAAGATAACAATTAATTCAAGAAATTATACAAGTAAATTTTATTTGTGTTCTTTCTTTTTTTTTGTGTTAAAAATATCTTTTGCTCAATTTTAGGTACCTCGGTAGATCTAAATTTAAATATTTAACTTTCGTGTTAGTGTGGTTTTGTTTATTCAGCGCATTTTTTGTGGATAATATCATCCTAAGCCCGTGCCTGTTTTGAAAAAAGTTGACTAATTAAAAACCTTTGTTGCGTAGCTATAACAAACCGAAATATTTGTCGTTGTTTGATGAATTGTTATCACATATTGTGGCATGCTAGGGAGGGGGAGGGAGGGGTTTATTGTAGTCTCATTGTTGTCATATTTCACATTAATTATAACCAATATGAAATATGAAACATTTCTTCCATTTCTTGGGGAGCGGAAAAAATGTTTTTGGGTTAAAGGTTAAACACAATATGTTGAATAGTAGCTAGTTCTTTTTATCTCTGCTTTTGTGAGATGTCCATATGCTGGTAATATTTCTTTATGTAAGACCAATCACCGAACTTAAGAATTCCTAATGACCAGTTTATGCACTATTTAAAATGAACTAGTGCCAATCCAGCATACAAATTTATCAATTATTTCGGTTAATGGGTGCCATGACTTGGAGCTTAACCCTAGTGGTTGGGGATGATTATGGTTATAAAACGTAGTCTAGCAAAAAGTATAACCATTAGCCTACTTATATGGGACATATCAAAAAAAGTAGAGTGAATGCTCCTTTGAAGAAAAAGATTATTAGAATGAGGTACTTATTAAAGTTTTTCTGTGATACTGCTCATACTATTATAAATCAAGTAAAAATTTTATCCACACAGCTTCTATAGAGAAATCCATGGATAATGATGTCATTAGCCCATTCGCATTCCAGATATCATCTCCATGAAGTAGTGAAACTGTTTCAGATCTCAAGTATGTGCATTAGCGAGTTTTTCTCTACAATAAAGGACGTGTCATTTTTACGGCAAAATAAAATCACATCATATTAAAAAGAATGTAATAACTTAATAACTTCAAAAACAGCAGAAAGTTTTATGCCTCATCAAAATAATTAGATTTTATGTAGTCCAGGTACGTGAAATTTATGAAGGTTTGTTTATTTTATCAAAAAGATAAAAATTTCTTTCTAAATTATTTTTGACCTAATGGAGTCATGAGAAAAAAAAAAAAAAAAAAAAAGCAGGAAAGAAAGGATAATCTGATAATCTGTTATCCAATTTAAAAGTTTGGAAATATCCCATTAAAAAAGGAATCTAAAACAACCAGGTCAGGATTGAACTCAAAACGTAATTTACTTTCTAATTTAAAAACACCAAAAACGATACATATCCTTCACTAAAACCTTTAGCAATTGACTTCCATTTATCTTTGCAGTAAGACGCTTTAAAAAATGTTTTTTGAAGTCCATTAAATATTGGAAGAAATGTTTCTCCAATTAATTAATTGTTACAGGATATTTTCTTCTCAGATGAAAATAGAAAGACTGTGACTGTTAATTTTTCTGTAGCTGTGTATCTGAGCTTAACTATCAGACTTTCAAAATGACAAATAGAATTTCGATTAGGGGAATCTTGCTTTGTAAATAACGGTACTGCTATTGAGAAAAGATGCTCCAATCGATTAGGGGACATTTAAAACCAGTGACAGAAAAATACTCCATGATCTGACAGGAAATATAAGTTATAGTACCATCAAGTTAAATGCACCCTGTTCTTCAATATCCCTAAGTTCATCTCATTCTCCTTACCTCTAAACGCATCAAGCTCATTTCTGAAATTTTTTTACAGGTTAAAGGCAATCAGTTAATAACTGAGATAAGTAGCGGCTATAAAGTGATTAAAAATTTCTCGCTCGGAAGATTTAATAGAACCATTTAAACATAAATAAAGTAAATCGTTTCTTCATGTATATATCGAATTATAAGTCTTATATTTATAATCTTTATAAACTGAAATTATACAAATAGCGGATGTCAAATTAAAAAAATAATTAACTACTAACCTTTCATGTCGTTTGATTTGATGTAGAAGCTGTTATTTTAAAATCTAATTCACACTAAAAAATGCCAAATCTCTCATTTTGAACAAAATTTTCAGAGAACAACATGTTGTTTCTATCGCTTTTCGGTTTGTTTACTCAGCAAATACAAATATGCATAAGCATGAGCTAAAAAACCGTTCGAACATAGATTATTTTAAAATTAAATATAATTCATGATCAGTCCATTCATCTCGAATGTTTTCGACGAGTTTGTTCTAATAAAATCGATGTTTAATTCTAATTATTATTATTTTTTTTAACATTCATATTTGTTTCAAAAAAATCATGTCAAACAGAAATCAATATAAGCCGATTTAATATCAGCAAAATATATAATGATTCGTTTTAGCTCCTTTCTGCAGTATCTGCCTAGGATGCCTGTTTTTTTTTTTTAATGAAATGTCTTCACTACTAAGATTAGCCCGGTGTCCTTGAATTAAACGCATTATTAAACACATTATTAAACAAAGTATTTTTTGAACTAACTAAGGCTCAGGCACATTACCTCTTGTAAGAAATCGAATGGTTTTACTCTTGTTCATGAACCTAACGCTCAATTACATTTAAGAATGAAAAATATAAGCTAACAGTTGTGAAAAAACATTATTTTCTTGCTCTTTGAAGGCAGTCATTGTATTCTCCTCGGTTTTACAAAATTCCAAAAAAGCTTATAAAACTGTAATAATTTTATTTATATTTAAAAAGGAGATTTGGTACTGCTGTTGCTTTGAATCTCTCCAACCGATTTTTGCAGAAAAAGTAATTTAGATTTTGTCTTATATAATAAGTAAATCGATAGGGATCGTATACCTTATACAATGGTCATAAACTGACTTTTAGTGGCCAAAATCTACAACTAGATAAATTAGCCATTTCGAATGTTTAAAAAAAATTTCATGCCTTAACGACTATAAAAGTTTTCAAAAATCGTAGTTTGCTTATTCGCAATGGCAAAATTTTAGATTTATCTTTAGTCTTTCTTCTTAAAAGCTTTAGGATTTAGAGATGAAATATTAACTTCTTATCAAACAAGAAGCTCTTGAATACACTGCATTTCTTATAAATTTTATAACAAGTTTAAATGGAAAAAACAAACAAGCTATTTTTTATCAGAATAAAATGTAAATGACCGTTAGTTTCCAGGCTCTGCTTACACGAGGGAAAGTTAAGGTAATACCAACTTAACACGGTTAAGATAATATTAACACGGTAAATAATCGATTAAAAAATTTCTGCAGAGCTGGGCTAAAAAAATTTTCAATAAAAGTAAAACTAGTTCTAAGCTATCATCTGCTTCTGTTTTTTGTTAGTAATAGAAAAACAGCATTTCATATGAGAAAATATTCTCTAAAAAGTTAATACATTAAATATTTTTACTCCTGCGGGCATCTAGGAAGTAATTTCTCACAAATGAAAATGGTAACAGAGAACAGGTGTCTCCGAAAAACTCTCTAGTTTCTATTGAATCTTGTTATAATAAGTCCCATATTATGAAGACTCTCTTTTTTAAGGGTTAACAATAATATTGTAATTGCAAAGAGACAGTAATTATGATTTGTGCTTCTTTCGATAAAGTTATTAAAAAATAAATAAATAAAAAAACATAAAATCTGTTTAAGAGCAAACATTATTTAAGTGGTTTTAGGGGTCTAAAATAGGTTTTGTTTTTTAATATTTATATTTGATCTTTTTATATAGGTTTGCAGAGCATATATTTTGGAGATGTTGATTAGCGTCAAATATATAAAAAATGCGTTTTTCAAAACAAAGCATTAATAAAACATAAGTAATTGCTGTTTTAGTATCAAAGAAACTTTCAGTGGTAATATAACAGAATATGAATTCGCAATCACGATGCACGCATCAAATTTTTACAAAAATACAAATAAACTATTTTGTTGACCCTTAAAAAAAGGGTCAAATCTGAGTTATTTTTTCCTCTTCTAATTTATCTTGGAATATCGGTCTAAAATCTGGTCTTTTAAAAACTTGAATATTATTATGACATGAATTGAAGTTTCCTTTAAAATAGAGTATCTGAAAATCTCAGCGCAAAGATTAATACACTAAAATATAAAAAAAAAAAATCACACGCCTCTCAGTTGTGAATGGTTATTGGCTCAAACATAATAGTCGGGTTTCTTATAAAATATCAAATATGTATAATTTTTTTATTGGCATAAACATGCCATCTTACTTTGCTCGATTATTTTATACCATCGATATTAAATTATTGAATTATTGTATTCCTTCAAGAGGACGAGGGATGCCATTGCTACTTATTTCCAAATTTTTTCATTGTTTTTATGAAGGGAGAAGATTATAGTGTCCAATTAATAAATCTTTTTTTCAGCAGGTTCAGAATTTGAACCAAAATAGCGTTTAAACACTGGTTTAATCGATCTTGTTAGGCTATATTATTTGGAGTTTTGCTAACCAAGCTATTTGTGATAATTAATTCCTGGAGTTGAAGTTTATGGAAATTTTAACAAAGAATTAAAAAAAAGATTTCTTGCCAGATTTATACCCAGCTTATATTTTTAACAGAAATGCATATATCGTTGTTTAACAATTAAATTACACTGACTTGGATTTAATTTTAGCAAATTTTTGGTTCGCACTTTCACAATGTCATTATTTGCAATTAAAATTCTCATAGAATTTTAGAACTTTAGAATATCCAAGCATTTTTCCCATGACATAAATCTTCGAAATTTGACATAAAAATAAAGAAACTCGAGTAAAAGAAAGCTTGCCATATTTTCACAAACCTTTATATATTGATTTCTTGTATTTTAAACTATGAACCGTATTCCGTTAATAGCTTGAAATGAAAATTTTAAATATTTTTAAATTTGTCACATAAAACAAATAAATTAAAAATATATAAAAAATCTATGTATAGAGAATTCAATAAACAGCAAATTTTCTTACCGTTAAAAGAGATTAATTTGCAATAAAGCTGTAAATAGAAATAAATTCGCTGTCGACAGCATTGAATTTACTTTTGATTTGGTTTGGATTTATTGGAAGAATGGTTTATACCAAAAAAAAAAAAAGGAAAAAAAAAAAAAGAAAAAAAGTGGTATATCGGTATATGGTATATCGCTTACATAATAAATAAAAACATTATCTTTAATTTAAAAATATATTTCAATTTAAAAAGAATTTAAATTTAGCTTATAGTGTGAAACACCCGCCTTTGCAAAGACACGAAATGAAATAATATTAAAACAATTCGAATGTTTACATTCGAATGGAATGTTAATGAATCTTTTGTTTAAACGTTTAAGTAAAATTCTCTGTGGACGGACGGTATTGAAATTTATTTTGATTTGGTTTTGATTTGGTAAGTAACAACGAAGATACCATATCTTATTGTGTCGATTGAAGTAATCTATACTGTTCAAATATTATTAATAAAGAAATGGGAGGCGAGAACATATTGTCTCGGTTTATTTATTCTCAACAATTCAAATATTATTAATAAATAATGGGAAGGTGAGACAAAATATGAAAAAATAGGCACGAATTTAGGAACGAATTTAGGCACGAATTTTTGGCCGAATTTCGGCTCAAAAATCTGCTGAGTCAGCAAGAAAAAAAAGAAAAAAACTTTCCTTACTACAGAGAATTTTTCGCGTTATTGCTAAATGAGTTTCGGCTGTAAAGTTCTTTACCCTCGTTTTAAGTGAACAACAAAATAAGTTACTTTCTAAGACAATAAAATGAAAATGAAATTTTTCATAAAAAAACACAAGGGCATTTATCAGCGATACAACTAGACTTATGAAGCGATTGTTATTTTTGTAATCAATTAGCAAAAGGTTTGAAATCACTATTCACTGAAATAGAGAGAGAATCAAATGGCGTAACAGAATTAATTGCCATATTTTGAGAGAAATAAGCAATATTGAAGAAATTCATCACTCCACAAATCCAATATAGTTTTAAAAACTATGATTAAGAGCTAAAACTAATTAAGCTTATCTATAAAAATAATAGTTGATAAATAACACAAAAAGCAGAAGATTTTTAAGGTATTGAAAAAGAAATAAAAGGAAATGGCTTGCGGAAAAAAAGAATTTTCTACAAAAAGTTACAGAAAAGATCCTAATCGCAACAAACTTTCCACCAAAAGATTATTAAAAAAAATTTTTTTGGGTTAAAGTTATGGGTTATTCAGAAATTTATGTGCGCAACATGATGGTACTTCTAAATTTCCATGATTTTTATTATTAGAAAAGTTCTTAGGTTTTAATACAGAGAAATTTATGCTGTAGTCATTCTAACACTTATAGTTTCAGTAAGTGTAAGTGGTGGAATGAACTTATATACAAATTTGGTTTAAAATGTGGAGACTATATTTGGAACTTTTAGCTTAGTTTTAAGGATTCTTTTTCAAAGTTTGACCACGAAATAGAAATTGTGAAATTATTATTCTCTATCAAAACTGAAATCAGACTTTCAAACCGACTAATGAAATCAAATGACTAAGTCAAAAGCAAATTCTTTTTTTTTTTTTTTTAATTTTCCTCAGTAGAGTTAAAGTACCTTATATACCATCACTCCTTTTTAATCTTGCCTCCATGACCATAAAGCAAATTTATCCGAAAAATTTTTTTACAAATTAGTGTATAATAATGGAAGTATTCTACCAACTTTAGCACTTAGAACGAAAAATCGATTATCAATGTCTCAAAATTATTTTCTATCTCAGATGAAATATGTAAATCATTTGGTTGTTCATTTTTGAGAACAAAGGTGTAATTTTTGGTATTTCGAAGGCCTTTAGTAGATTCAAAAAAGTTTTCTGCTTAAATTTAATTGGCATTGGGAAAGATGACAAACTTTATCACTTATGAAAAATTGCTTTTATAATCTACAAGAAATAGAACACCCGAGTAGACAAATTTAAACGTTGTTAGATATCAGTAGATTTGACTAGATAGCACTAGAATGCCGCAAGGTTCAGGTTTAGGTCAACTATTATTCTTCTGACATCATTTGCTGGTGAAATATTTTTTTCAAAAATTTCAATGTTTTAGAATCAATAACATGGTTAAGAAAAATTTTAAGTAAAACCAAGGCGTATTTCTAAAAAATCAAGGTATATTAAAAAGGCGTATTTCTATAAAAATTTTCTTTTAATTTGGAGATAAATTTTTTTTGCCTGCTACAAAAATGCATTTGTAACATCAAAACTAACTTCCAATGAAAGCAAGACATGTTCAGAAACATTCTAGTTTGAGCCTATTATCTTATGAAGCCTTTATTTCACTCACTACCTTGTAAAGCAATACTCAATATCTATTCATCATTTTTATGAATTCACCTAGATTTTTGCGATGTGTTTTATGCTTAACCTAAAAAATAAAATGTTTTGTAAAAACATTGAATACTTTGAGTACCTTAATATCTTGGCAAATACAAGGATTATCAAAAATACACATTGTAAAAATTATATTAAGAATTGTAGGGTAGTTTAATTTTAAAAATAATGTTCTTAGGAATTTTCTAAATATCCCTTAAAATTTTCTGGTAAACTTCTATCGCGTAATCTTCAATTTGTTTCGTGAAAGTCATTTGAATTTAAACTTCTGTTATTATGGCGATGTTTCATAGAAAAATTAAAACACACCTATATATATATATAGCACCAGCAGAATGGATAACTCTGAAATCAAAACTGCAATCACCTAACTATTTTTTGAAGCAGTTTTGAAGTTTCTTTAACGAGAGGCTGGCAATTTCATTCTCCTATGAGACAACTGAATCTCTTTGTATTTATGATATATAGGTTATTTAGGAGAATGAAGTCATTTAAATTTTTGTAATTCATTTGTATCAAATCCTGGAACCAACTACATTCTAGAATGTTTTAACTAACTACGCCCCAGAATTACGCAGCTTAGCATCAGGCTCAATATTTAAAGCCACGGGTTAAAATTTACCGTAAAAACTTGATTCAATATACTAAACCCCGTTGTTAAAAAAACTTCTACCAGGTCTATGGTCTGAGTTATTTAAAGAGTTACTTAAAAAATTGCTTAAAATGTTACTTAAAAAAATTTAAAATGCAGGCGTAACTTGTTTCTAAATTGACTTAGAAGCTGTGTTATTGTAAATAAAATTAATTTTTACCATTTGTTGCACTTTTCCTTCTACACTGGTATTCAGAAATAACTTCTTCGAAAAATGTTTGCTTTAATTGGGCCAATAGCGAATCTTCCAGATAATAATACTGATTCTTCATAAAAATTAAATATTAACGCAATGTTCTAAACTTAAAGCAGTGACGGGGAAAGATTTAAACTAAGATTTAACATTCAAACTACCTTTTAAACAGAATTTATCAATTATTATTCTCTTTTTGGTAAAAAAAAGCAAGATTTGTAAATACTTTATGCAATTAATTATGACATCATCACAAAATGAATAAAACAATTAATAT
The DNA here is from genome assembly GCA_035046665.1 of Euphysa ruthae. Lineage (NCBI taxonomy): Eukaryota > Metazoa > Cnidaria > Hydrozoa > Anthoathecata > Corymorphidae > Euphysa > Euphysa ruthae. The sequence continues at coordinate 9,301 of JAUZNK010065129.1, forward strand.
CATTCCCACACCGAACCAAGGAAACATTTATTGTAAAACTTCTTCATTAATATGTATTTAAATTAGATAAGAAGAATGGATCCAGATATTAATAGGGATAATCAGGGATTCTCATAATGAAATAAAAGACAAAAACATAGTCTAGGCATATTGACTTCGTTAATCCTATCAAAAATTTCTTGTTTTGTTTTGTCATTACATATAATGGTCTTCTTCTTTGATAGACGAGAAGATTGAATTATGAATGTTTATAAAATGCCTTAAATTTTGGTAATATTCATATGAGTCAGATTTTCTCGGTTAGTTTGATGGTAATTCAGTTATGTCGAGATTTAATTTAATTTGTACTTTGATTCCCAGTGTATTTTCCATGGACAACACCTTTTAAATTTCTCAAACTACCCGTTAAAACTATTTGGTAAATATGTTAAAGCGAAAATTGTAGCAAATTGATTCACATGTTAATAATAAGTTTCAAATTTAGATTATAGGGAAATATTAGCGTAGTTATGCTGTACTCTTTGTTTTTGTTAATTTGTTAATCTTTTTCATACATTCAAGCTATTTACCTTGTTACAGTTTTTTCTTGTATATTGGTTAAATAATATTACAACGATAGAAAAAGAAATCGCTCCATCCTTAATAACTTTTAAATCATACCATTAATACGGTGTTAAGTTACTTATTAATTGCTGGTATGAAAATTTCACAAAAAGAAACAATAAAGTCTCAACTAAAACCTATGAAATTGTTTTAATGATTTTAAACTTTTAAACTAAAAAATTTCACGTTAATATGGAAGAATACGCTGTTCTAATCTTTCCCAAATCATTTAATTTTTTCAAATTTTTAATTAAATTTAATTTAACCAGGCGTATGGTTTGGTTTGATTCTGGGCATTATTTAATACCAAGTTTTGTTTTCTGCGTTATTAAGAATAGTTTATATCTTTTTTTTTTTGTCAGGCCCTGACTGAGATAAAAGATAATCATTAGAAAATCTCAGGCTCAATCCTTAGGTGCTACTTATCAAACAAAAAATATAAAAAATAGGAAATAACATGAAAACTGTAGCTATGTATGATATTTAGGCGTTACTAATCTAGATACTTGAAAATATGTGAATATGTGTTAATTAAAATCATTATCAGCAGATTAGGCTTTATTTTCCTTTAAGCGAATTAATACTATTATTAAGCTTCGATAACTAAATTTTGAACATGAAATCCTATTAACATTTATTTATGACTCGAAAGACATCAAAAAATACATGCAGAAAAACCAATAACATACATGCAAAAAGCAACAATAACAAACATACAGAAGCAACAATAACTTAAATACAGAAACACCTATGCCATGCATACAGAAACAACATTAACTTAAATACAGAAACACCTATTCCATGCATACATAAACACTATAAATACACAAAGAGTAAACACATGTCCATGAGCTAGTGTCTTCATATGGATGCTTACCGCAAATCCTCGATTATGTGCCACCACCCGATAAGCGCCGCATTTTTTACAGTGAATTTTTAATCACCGCTGCCCAAGAATAATCTTACACTGAAATGAGGAGCTTTTTCGAATAAATGCGGCGCTTAATTGAGGCATGACTTGAGGTTTTTGAGATTTGGTTACACGGATCTTAAAAGAAAAACTTTTTAGTTATAGTTGACTATATGGCCATCTTTTCTTGCATTTAGCAATTATATTTTCATGACAGTTAAATATTCATAAAATTGTTTCTAAGTTTTTAAACGAATAAAAACTGTTTGAGTGTTCAGATATCCATCTAAATACTTTTTATGATTATTACTTTCGTAGCATTATTTTCCCGGCACCACCCCTTTACCCATGTCAATATTTCCGTGATAGATATTCAACCACAGATCGCAAAAAGTTCTGATATGACAATTAACTTTTAAAATTGATTGAGTTTTTTTCATGTTCTAAAACTCCACACCGCATTGATATCTGTTTGTATAATTACACAAAACAAATAGTCTAGCTATTTACTATTTATTTTAGGTGTGAGATACTGCATCACAAAACAGGTGATATGACGCTTTTACTGGATATTGTTTATTTATAGATTAGTCCATATGTATACCCAATTTAATTCCACTTACTGAAAGGTTAACGCTGTTTAATGACATATATGCTGTATCTTGTATAATTTTTGGGTAACGAAATCACGCTTTTTTACCCACATAACTAAAATTATTGGGTGACAGTAATCAGTACAACAACATTGCCACTCATATATAATTCAAATAAATAATATAATAGTATAATTCAAATCAATATGAAAATAAAAAGCACGTAAAATATGGCGACAATTATGCCGTTGCTTATTTGTACGCAGATTAAACCGCTGCAAAAAACAAGGGAATTTATTTATGTATGGATTACACGAAGGAAAAACCACAGCGGGAGATCACAAGGCAGACAAGATTGAAGTAGCAGCCGAGATTTCTTACGAAAACAAACTGATTAATTTAAAGTCTATAAATAAATAGTCTATGACGTAATGTCTTAGGAACTCTTTTTATTCTTGTATTTATAATTTTAACCTCACGATGGAGTTTGAGCTCACTCATTGTATTAGAAACTTGAAATATACAAATCAGGACGGTCAACTCTTTTTTTTTTTTTTTTTTTTTTGGGAGTTATTGTTCCTTCTGATTAAAGCTTTTGTTTACTTTCCTTTATCTTGTAAGTTTATATTGAGGTCATGTGGCTGTTGAAAACAGATATCATGATGAATTTCGGAAATGCCACAGACCTTAAGTTATGTTTAACTTTGTTTGATAAAATATACATGCATAAAAAACTTTTTATGTTCAAAATATTGCACCACAGGCATGTTTTTTTACTTGAAGCTACTAAATCTGAAATTGTCGAAAATCTTAAAAAGCTCATTTTAAAATTTTACATTTATGATTTTAAAAACGTGCTTATCGATTAACTTCTCAAAAGTTATTAAATATTGATATATGAAAAAAGCTCGTCGTTTTTATGGACTGATGTAAGTCCGAAGAAAGGTACATCTGAAGACATGATTCAATCCTACATAGCACTATCGAATAATACAAACCAATACAAGCATTTTACGACGTTCAGTGATCAGATATTGTTAGAATTGACAGTCTGTTTCGAAACAAACTAGGAAAATCTTCGCACTGTAAAGAAACTTGTCATTCAAATTTACAGAATCAAATAAAAGTTCAAAAATCTAACTTTGATTTTATCTTTCTGGATGTGCAACAAGTAGCTTCATGGGCAAGAGTAATTTTTGAACAAAGAAATAAATATATGTATATATTGTATATATATGAATAAGTATATGTATATAAAAAGAGATCATTTTATTTATTTTTTTATTTTTCGTGTTTCGATTTTCTTTCGATTGTTATAAAAGAGTGTCTATCTGTATGTTCCACTACTCCTTTGTACTGGGTAGGGCTACGAGTCATTTTTTTTTTTTTAGATTTTTAGAATTTTCAAAAATTTTCAAAAATTCGAAAAAAATTGATTTTTTAAATATTTTATAACTTTTTCCTAATACATGACAAAAAGGGCCGATACCAAGCCTTGCAGGTCGGACCCGGAGGGCCCAAGATCTGCTAGTATAACAATAAATATTTGTATACAATGGCGATGGAATAAAAATTTCTAAAGAATGCAAGGATATGATAATAAAATTTAGGCATGGCTTGCAATTTTCCTAATAGGACTAAGTGCATTTTGATTGAGACAACCTATTGTTTAATATCTAGGAATAAAAATTTTCCGATAAATTATAGCTGGCTGCATTATTAATATTGCATGTCTGTGATTAATACGTTAATATGTTTAAAACAAGGTAATAAGGACGTTTTTGATCAACTTCAAATCGTTTATGCTTTTAAGAAATTTTTTGGAAATGTCTTAATCAATCTTTCAAATCTCCTTCAAGAGCATCAAATGTTTATAATAGTCAAACAACCCTAAATCTTTATGGCCAAATGAACATTTGTAAGGAATTTGAATTCTCAAGCGCCACTGGGGAAGTAGTTCAAACATAAGTAATAATATAGAATTAAATAGGTCACAAGAGTTTGATTAAATTTCATCTATGTTAACAAAGGACTGATGTAAATCTATTTTGAGACCTCACACACATAATAAATCATTCTATCAGGACTACCACATTTCCAGATAATTGCAAAGTAGCTCAATTTGCTCCATTATTTAAAAAAAGGAGCAAGATAGAATCAAAGAACAAGAGGGCCATATCGTTATTATTAAATGCATCCAATGATTTTGAAAAAGTTATTGAAAATCAAACCAGATAGTTCCTTGAAAAAAAGAGTGTTATATATAAATTTCAATCACAATTTCGAAAGGACACATGTTAGCCATCTCTTCACTATAGAACTACAAAAGGTTTTGAAAGGGAATTTCGCACTGGAATTATCCTTATAAATCTCATAATGCCTTTGACACAATTGATCTCAATATTATGCTTGAAAAACTGAAAAAAGAAGCCTTTTTCGGAGTATGTAGTTTTTTGGTTCAGGCTTTATCTCTCAAATAGAAAATTTAGAAAGCTGATAAAGAGCATTCTGATGATGTAGTAGTTCATATCCACCATTCTGATGATGTAGCAGTTCATATTCACCATTCTGATGATGTAGTAGTTCATATCCACCATTCTGATGATGTAGTAGTTCATATTCACCATTCTGATGATGTAGTAGTTCACATCCACCATTCTGATGATGTAGTAGTTCATATCCACCATGGGGAAAAATTGTCTTTTATCTAAAAATCCTTTTATATGGAACGTTCTAATGAAATAAAATCGATCTCAGACTATATCTTTTTAAAACATAAGATCAAGGAAAATTTTTTTACCTCTATGGATAGAGTTCGCAGACTTAATAAATATAGCTATAATTTTGTAAAAAAACAACTTTTTTTATAATTTTTACAATATTTTTTTGTATTTTTACTTTTACTTTTGTTTTTTTTTTAAATATGCTTGGGCTGAATCAATTTCTATATTTTTGTGTGTGAAATATAACGGGATAGATAGAGAATTTTTGTGCCTATCCTTGCCAACATTTTACTTACTTACTTACTTGCTTGCTTGCTTGCTTGCTTGCTTGCTTACTTACTCACTCACTCACTCACTCACTCACTCACTCACTCACTCACTCACTCACTCACTCACTCACTCACTCACT
>JAUZNK010065140.1:0-14536 GCA_035046665.1 Euphysa ruthae
CCTAAATACACAATAAAAAGGAGATGGTAAAATCAGCTGTTTACAATAATAAACTAAGGACAACAGTATCAAAAAAAAGATTCCAAAATTTAAAACTAAGTTTAAATAACCATTTCAAAGAAATAAACAAAATGGGAATTAATGTCAACCCGAGCCATATTTTGTTCTAACATGCTTTGTCTAGTTGTGATACTACATTCAAAGTGTATGGCCAAAGTAAATTTACATAAATCTCAATTAGTAATTAGAGACTCGTTTTTTAATTTCTTAACAATAAACGATTTTTTATATATTGGAACTAATAAACCTAATAAAAAAAAAAAATTCTAAAAAACTCATTTTGTTCATAATTATTGAGCATTGACCGCAAAAAACTGAAAATATAACTGGTTAAAACTTATTGAAATAGAGGTTCTTGATTCCATATTTGGTTTGTTAGCATTCCCTTCTTGTGGAAAAATAAAAACTGAAACTAAAGGAACTCAATTAAAAGAAAAGGGGTAGGTTCATTTTTGTTCTTGCAATGTCAACAATGTAGTTATTTTCATGAATTTTATACGTCTATATCCAATGATAACGCTTTTGATATCAATAAACGAGCAGTTTATAATATGAGAGCAGGTGTCCAAGGACATGCTGGTCTTGAGAAGGTCAATTTTTTAATGAATATGCCCAAATCTATAACAACAAACAATTATTAAATGAAAAAATAATAGAAAAATTAGCGGTAGCTGCTGAAAATTATGTGAGGTGCAAGTGATGAGCTCCATGAAATGTCAAACCGATCGAGATTCATGATACTGCAGTATCATGCGATGGCACATGGCAACAAAGAGGTTATCATTCGTTAAATGGTGTAGTAGCCACAATATCAACGAAAACCGTTTAAATTGTCGATATAAAACCGACGAGTCGGTCATGTTAAGCAAATTAAATTATCATGGGTCTGCCGGTAGCATTGAAACTGTTGGTACAAAATTCGATTGAAACGAATAATTTGCGTAATACAGAATTTTTTGTCAATGGTGACAGTAAAAGTGATTTATCCGTTGTGGGTACTTATCCCAATATAAAAGTTAGAGTGTATTGGGCACGTTCAAAAAAGAGTTGATTGTCGTTTACGTAGCTTAAAAAATGAAAATAAAGATCGTAGGCGGTAAGGGTAAATTGACGAATAGAGTAAGTATTATTGATCGACCTCAGAATTATTATGGGAAAAAAAAAATAATAATAATACCTAAACGGTATGCAAGCATCAGTACTCATTTCTTAAGAAGCTGGAGTAATTTGATTCATGTTTTATAGATATAAAGCAAAGCCATGTTATGTTGAAATGTGTTTAAATCGTTTGTTTTAAGAAAAAAAAAAGTTAATTAAATCTCAAAATGCTAATTTTAGTGCGCCACCAAAAATATCTCTGATTTAAGAGGATTAATTTTTTTAGATGTTTTTATGATTTCTTGTTTTATATCATCAACTTTCAGAAAAAATTTTATTTTCAACACAGTAAATCTGATTGCATAGGCTACCTGTAGCAGTATCAAAAAAAATGTGTCGCTTAAATTACAGAACCATACATTGAGGTTGTCCACTCCAAATATAAGATTATGTATGATATTAATCCAAGTTCAAGATTTTTTGGCCGGTGTAGACAGGGTAAATGTTAGTTTTTGTCATAACATCCGCTTAACATAGCAACCATCACCATTTTTATAACTTTTAATTTTCTTGAAATATTTTTGTTGGGGGGTTTTAACCTTAAAACAATTTGGGATAACCTTAAAGAATAATTCCTAAACATTAAAAAATTACTTGTTTCAAGTCAAATTTTAAGAATATCGCCAATTTTTTTTTTTTCTTTTGGTTCGGCACATTCACATCAATGAGTGGCATAACTCTGTGAAATTACTAAACAATTGATTGAGTAGTTCTCTTTAAATCCTTACCAAGAAACTTAAATTCATTATTTCCAGAAAAAACACTTTTTAGGATCGTAAACATATTTAAAGAAAAAACCTAAACAACTCTAATAAAAACACAATTGAAAAGCTCCACTTTCATATATATTCCCTTCTTGTTTATTATCTTCATCATGATATCCAGCTCTTAACTTTTTGCACCGCTTCATTGTTTTTTCTCCAGATTTCGTAACCGAGAAATTTATCCTAGCTTGATCAATTTTTCTCGCTGTTTCTGATGTAAAACCTCCAACAGACATTCCAGTTGAAGAAATCACCTTCCTAATCTCACTTATACCATCATTAAAAGAAATAACTGCTGATGCAACAGAAACTTTTAAAGTAAATGTACCGACTTAAGCATACTTTGGACATCGTTTCCAAAAAACACCGTTCAATGACTCATTCGCATTTTGTGTCTCACCGTTTAGACACCGCCCAAGTAGAAAATCGGATCCAAGATCTGTATACGAAAAGATTGGCTTCAATATTTCAGAGACGGATACAGGAATATTTAATTCATTCTGTATCTTCGCTCCAGTAACTTGACCATTATGTAGCCGACACAGGACAGAATTTGTGGCCAGTTGCGTCATCCTTGTTCTCGGTGCAGTAAAAAGTGACAGCGGCTACTGATTTTTCATACCATAACGACTGCCTTTGTTTAATACTCATCCCATAATAATTTGTAAAATATTCATTACCTTTACCAGTTTTTTACCGTTCCGTAACTTCTTACCCTTCCACGTTTGTTCCAAAGTCCGCAATGTTGATCCAACTCTACTCTGCACATGTCCAACACATTTACTCTTTTGGAAAATGAACCCAGGATAAGGAGAAGTTTTGACAATATCTTAATTATCTTAACGAGATTTTGAATCCCTATCTCAACCGTAAGTTGAATATCGCAAGTTGATGAGTGCTATTGATCGCCTAAAAATTTTAACAGCTCGTATTGTCTCAATTGCACCAGCGCTACCGATATAATTGATAGAACATATGTGTGTCAACTTCCATTTCAAAAGTTTCGCTTTAGTCAATTTCCTTTTCCAATACTGGCGAGATTTGCAGGATTTGGTTAATACCACAACATCTACACACTTTCCTTCGCAAATTGCAGTGACGAAACAGTCCAATGAGGCATATCCCCGCAGTTGCCAAATACCATCAACGCAGACAGCAACATCTTCAATGGCATTATCAGGGTTAATTTTTGCTTTATCTGCCGCCTCTCTCATTGACTTATTGGCAAATTTGAGGAAGCTGTTGTAAATGAATCCCAAACTATACTGAAATGAGGACTTTGATATCAGTGGTGGAATATTCATAAGTGCATAAAGCCTTACCATCAATTCATGACCTTTACGATTTTCACGGAAAGCAAGTACTGACCTATAGCTTATGTCAAAAGCATTTGAACAGGTTGAGTCATTTTCAGAAGCTTTAAATTTCTTTGAGCTGTATATATTATACTCCCAACATTTTTGGCAAGTAATTATAAAATTATTTGAAAGTCCTAATTTATTATCGACATTAAGTTGAAAGTTTAATATTTCGTACCTACACTGCAGTTCTTGATATATTAGTTTTAAGACTAATATAACTACCCCATCTACTTCACTCTTTAGTTTTAAGGCTATGACTAAATTATCTACTTCACTCTATAGTTTTGAGACTAATATGACAAAACTATATACTTTTCACATTAGTTTTAAAACTAAAATGAATAAACTATCTAATTCGCTCAATAGTTTTAGGGCTAATATGACTACACCATCTAATTTACTCATTAATTTTAAGACAAATATGACCAAACTATCTAATTCTCTCATTATTTAAAGAGTAATATGACTAAACTATCTTCTTCACTTATTAGTTTCAGGACTAATATGACAACACCATCTACTTCACTGATTACTTTCAATACCAATACGACGACACTATCAACTTCATTCATTAGTTTTAAAGACTAATATGACTATACCATCTACTTCACTGATTGGTTTTAAGACTAATATGACTAAACTATTTACTTCACTCATTAGTTTTAAGACTAATATGACTACACAATCTACCTCACTTATTAGTGTTACAACTAATATGACTATAACATCTACTTCACTCATTAGTTTAAAGACTATTATGACTAAATTATCTAATTCACTCATTGGTTTTGTGACTAATATGACTGCAATATCTACCTCTCTCATTATATTTAAGAATAATATAAAATATTTATTTCAATCATTAGTTTTAAGACTAATATGACTGAACTATCTAATTCGCTCATTAGTTTTAAGACTAATATGACTACACTATCTACTTCACTCGTTAGTTTTAAGAATAATATGAATAAACTATCTTCTTAACTCAATAGTTTTAAGACTAATATGACTAGACTATCTATTTCACTCATTATTTATAAGACTAATCTGACTATATAGCTACCTCACTCATTAGTTTTAAGGCTAATATGATTAAACTATCTACTTCTCTTATTAGTTATGAGACTAACATAACTACACTATATACTTTGCTTATTAGTTTTAATACTAATATGACTACACTATATACTTCACTCAATTTCAAAATTTTGTCATTGCTTTACCGAATATTTATGACAGTGAAATCAATCAAAGGAGATAAATATGTTAGATCAAGGTAAGTCACTTTTTTGATTCTTCACAATGTTTTCTCCCCCAAAAGAGTAGATTTATAGATTTACAGTGGTATACCTCCCTATTTATACTTACGTAAAAGCTGCATGAACCAAGTTTCCTACTGACAAAAATGAATATGTAATGGCATATTATCTATTGTCACCATCCGTTTTACTGCTAGTAGAGAAAATTGATAAATTTTGTTATGATATTTTGAGTAAAACTCAATCAATTGTAAATTAAATTAATCATTAGTTGCAAGGACGACAGCAAAGTTTGAAACAGCTTTAATTAAAATAGATTTTTTTATTAAGAAAACTAATTTAATAATTTAATTAAAATAATGTATTTACAACTGTACAAATAAATTACATATTTCAACTAAAAAATTTAAATACAAATTTAACAATCACAAAATAATTGCTTATGGTAAATATTATCCGGAACAAATCCAGATCCTTCTTAAATTTCCTCTCGTCGTTATAAATTAAAGGTGGATTCCCACCAATGCTGGGAAGCGGCTAGCTCTAGAATTAAACCAAGCATAAAAAAAATAAAGTAAAAAATTTTGAAAAAAGAGATTCTTTCGTAACTAGTGAAGATTGAAACCCTACTGGAAATAATATAATCTGAAGTAATACCTTAAATCAACATGAAAAACTTCGTTGAACTGGAAGATAAATTTCATTTCTTAGACATTTTTTAAACGCTTTGTCTGGAGTACAAAGATATTTTAGTTTAAAGTCATTTAAAAAATTAGAAAATCCTATAATTATATAATTTTAAATGTCATTTAGCATCATTTACAATTATCAAGATACAACCAAATTTACTATCATTTCCACCCATAAAATACAACCGAATTTAAACAAACGTATTGGGGAAATGCAAAGAGATTTCACTTCCATTACAATGTCATACTTAGGAGTCAGTTTCTGAATAACATCCTAAACTGACCTTATGTGACTCTAAGTGATCAACTGAACACACACTTTCAGAATTAAAGTCAGATTCTGAAAAAACGCTTTCGCATATACTAACAGATCGTGATGTCAATCTAGAGTCACCATCCAAGAGTCGTCTCAGAATACCTTGATCGATCACTTCATCACTCTCCTTAGACAGTAACGATAATTTCACTTCAATATCATTCAGTCTCTGTTGTAATACTCTTTCGTCAATTTTGCTCTGTAATATTTCCTCTCCACAATTAACTTCAATGTTAGTGTCATTAACAACATCGATTTCATGAAATGATGCTTCATCATTGTCTTCTCCCAAAAGATCTTTCAGCTTATTATCAATCTCTATCAACGCATTTTTGTTTTCATCAGAATGTTCGTAATGATTGGAGGCTGTTGATGGAGCTGAAAAAGGATTGTCAAAAAGGAAAAGATCTTTATCGTCAGCTAGAAGTTCAGTTAATCGTTTCTCTTCGTCTTCTGTTAATGCAATAACTTCGTGAGCTCGACTAGCCAACTCGATATTACGTTTGAGGAAATTTTTAATTTTCTTACTTTGCTTAGAATTAATATCCTCTGCTATTATTTCCTCTTTAATTTTTTCATTTTCGTCAAATGTTTCTACGACCTGGGTAGCAAATATCGGTATAATAGCTTCACCGTTATCATCGCTCACAGGCGTATTACAACCTCTACAAAGCGCTAGTAGCTGCTGAGATCCATTGATATTTCCTCTATTCTCAACAAGTAATTGGACCTCTTTTTGAAAATTCTTCTCAAATGTTCTTCTCTCTCTTTTGGCCTCTTTTTCAAGAGCTGATTTTTCGGTAATTAATTTATCAAGCTTTTTAATCTCCTTTAAACCCTTACGTATTTTTGGATCAATACTTTCCTCGTTTTTTGGTAAGTGCGATTCTATAAAACATATAATCTTTGCATTACTAATATTTCATTTTCGTTTGCATTAAAGAGCAATTCACATTATTAATAAATGAAAAATAACCAAAAATATTCAAAAAAATTTCACGCAAACGCAAATTTAAAAAAAATTAAAATATCATCTAACTGGGTTAAGGTAACTCTTGAAAATAGTACAAACTTTTTTTCACAAATGGCTTTAAAAAGTTGAAAAAGTAATGCTAGTGAGAGAAAACTTTGTTGATATCCATAGGCAAGACCTGTCACTGACGTAAATAGAACACTGTCGAATTAAAAATGTATATTAATACAAGCAAATCTATCAAAAGAGTATTTCAACGTGGTTTTTTTACTTATCGTTTAAGAGCCATATTTTGTAAGCGTCAGGCAATATCTTATATCAATTACTTTTCTTTAGTGACAATATCAAACTCAGTTCTATGTTATTGTATTGGGGTTGGATTTGGGCTTTTATATTTTTGAGTGAGAGGCCCCACAGTCCTAATGGTGCCTTCCTCATGTGCGCCAATGAAAAGCAAAATAAATACTTGAAACACAAAGTTTTTTATAAACGCCAAAAGCTCTCATAATCGAAAATCAAACTCAATCAACTTTGCCCTCAGTAAAAATTCATCTAATAATTATAGATATAAATAGAAATATGAGTACAATAATATATCGGGCGCACAGGCTGTATATAGCCTTATAATCTCGCATCAAATTTTTTTTTAAATTTATTTCAGATTACAACTACCCATTTAAAAAAAAAACTTGATGCGCCATCATAATTGTCAAAAAAAAATGTTCATATTAGATAATCGAAAATCAAACTCAATCAACACAGCTGATAGTGTGAGAAATAAGAAATCCATTACATGCTATATTGTGTTACACTCGAAGGTGACCTATCTATGTGCGCAAACAAAAACTGGAATATGTAAGGAGTCACCTTGAACCGATCTGCATCACATCACACCACGTCACATGCCTGTTAACCAGCTAATGATCAGCTAATGCGGGTGCGAAACACTAATAAAATATCTCATACCTAATAACAGGTTATTGATCGGCTAATGGGGATGTGGAACGATAAAACAATAACAAACACCCTCTTGTGGTCAGATAAATTTCAATCACAAAAGGGTTCTCTCTCGAGTTACGAATTTAGTTTTAAAACAACAATAATAATAAATACATGATAATTAAGTTACATACTATCTCATTTTTACCTAGGTAATGATAGTTTCCAAATATTCTAAGATTTTTCTTTTTTAAGACAGCAGTTGTATACATTTACTATATGTACATATAAAAAAGGATAACAAGCATGTAACTTGGTTATTTATTTAATTCAAATAGTTTATGAGCTTGTAAAGAATGCATTTTGCTGTGTTTGATTAGCATGTAATTCAACACGATAAATTAGACTGACGTCAAACATTATCATACTCTCTCTTTAAATTTAAAGTTTGTTATTGTTTTGAAAATTTTTTGTAACTTTATATTTTTTTAATCAAAAAGTAATTTTCATCTCTTCCAATCATGTGAAAAAACACTTAATACTCAGTGCAAACGAAACTTGGTGCACTGGGTGTAGGATGCATATATGCTTGGGGTGAGTTGACGCGATTGATCTCTGAAGTGAGCTACCAGCCCTGAGTTTATTTTGAAGGAAGGCGGGCTTCTTTGTGCCCTCTATCAACCAATTTATCTGACACTTAGGCTCATACAGACATCAAGATTTTGTCAAACACAGTCAAGCTTTGAAACAAACGTATGGGAAATGTTGAGAGGAGCTAGTTTAGCGCCAGAGATTAAAAATATCTCTATTAATCATTTTGTGATAGTTTTTTTTTTTCGCATTACTTTGTTACTTTTAAAAAAACATTGGGCACATACACATAATTTTTAATCACTCGCTGAATCAGTTTCAGCTTGTGAAAGGAATAAAACTTCACTTGTTGAATTCTTCTAAAAACGCTAACTATATCTCTGGAATATAATATAAAAGGAAAATATAAAAATATAAAGTAATAATGAATGAATATTTAAAGCTTCCACTATTAGCATCAATACAATCGGGATACTTATAGCGATGAAACGCAAGATGTTACTTCAACTGAACAGCTTGCTATATACGGAACATTTGAGCATGTTGGAACTATACCAGAACATTTCATTGGAATCCTTTCCATAAGTAAGCTTGTTGGAACAACATTAAGTTATGCAAACATCATGAAAGTTCTTGAAACTTTCTTCGAAAGTAACAAAATCTTGTTATCAAACTGTTGGTTTTCATGCATGGACACAACAAATGTAAATTCTGGAGAAATATCAGGATTAAGACGCTTATTAAAACACGCTGTTTCGATGTCCGTATGGATTGGTTGCTGAAACGACAAACTTGGCTTGTTTTAAATATTTACTTGGAGAAATCCTTCCAATAAGTAACACAGACTCGACTTTTCTAGAAATTTGGTAGTTTTTTACTAACGATTAGCTATGAATTTCCTTCAAGACGTAGCTGAAGCCTACAATGAAGATTAATTAACACCAATTTTTCCTAGTGTTACAAGATGGACAGCACATGAAAGAAAGCTGTTTATGATGGCTATCAACAGCTGTTGGGTGCTGTATCGATATGCTTAAATGAGCAACGTGAATTTAGCACTTCAAAAAAGCAATGAGACTCTGTGCTTGTCAAATGTAAGAACATAGATTGAGAAAACCAAGGACGCAATCTATGACCTAATAAACGGTAAACGAAGGTGGTTTAAAAGTAAATTTTGATAAGTTAAAGAGCTTGGTAGCAGAACAAACATCTTCTTTACCTCCTATTGAGAACCTTTGAAAACCTACAATCTAAGAAAAAACCTACATAAATATTTTTCAAAAGATTTCTTTTACAAATAAATTTGGAGTTTGAGCAACTATAGTTTTGGCTGAAATTTATTATTTTGGATCCTCAGAAGCTACCTGTACAACAATAAGAACTTGATTTTTACGGGGATTCTGAACTACTGGAACTTATCATTCTACGGTGTATATAAAAAAGAACTTAAGGAAGCAGAAACATATCCAGCTGCAGATGTTAATAAATATCACACTGGCAAAATGGCATAATTTCAAAAATGTAATGTTTCAAAAGAGAAAATCTTACGAAGAAAACATAGATAAAAAAATAATTGAAATGAAAAGAAATGTGAAAGTCTTGCTCCAACTATTCCCCACTTCTTTTATGGATTGGTTGCAAACATGACGAAGTTGCGAAAGAGTTATATCCCAGTTGCATGTATTTGTTGCACCTACTTATGGTATTTCCACATAGTGCTGCATGCGTGGAACACTTATTTTCAAAAATGAAATTCTTAAAAATATCAGTTTTTTATTTTTTAATAAAATTATGTCCAAGATTGATATAAGGCTCTTCCTATATTCAAAAACTGTAATTTTTACAAAAGCTTTATGTCTAAAACATTTGAAATAAAGATCTTATGTCCATACTTTTAGAATTTTATAAGCTCTATGTCCATGTCTTGAAATATTTCTTTATTTAATATAATATAAACATAAACTTGAAAATAAATTAATTGGAAATGAATAAATGATCTCACTAGTGCGTTTCAGACTACATATTTCTTTGTTTGTAAGTAGTTTTATTTTCCGCTTTGCAGAATATTCAAGAAGCTGTTGTGGAAAATGTGCAACAAGAAGCCAAAAGTATCGTTGGACCTGATGTCGCCAGTTTTCCTTTGTTATTGTCTTTACTCTAGGGTGCTAACTACTTAAAATGGAAATGATGTAATGGTTTCTGTGTTTATGAAAATGACGCTTAAAAGGCATCGAGTTTGATAATGAATATTTATGAGAAGAAATATACAAACTTTGCTTTTGTTTTCTAGGAAACTGAAGATTCATCGAAGCAACACAATATGTTCCATTTGTATTTCAATAACACGAAAATGTTCTACGCGTCTATGGACAAGGACCATATATAATTATATATAGTTACACTAAACAATGATGGTGTGAGGCTTTTGATAAAAAATGTATATCTTAGGTCTGTATCAAAATGGAATAAATTTGAACCATAGCTGCATACACCTGAGGAGTTGACACAGTGGTAGGACTCCGGAGCGAAAGGTTATGAGTTTGACTCCCACCTCTGGCGGAAATTTATTTCCATGTTTTCTTTCAGTTTCTGAGCAAAACTCATTGCGTAATGCAACGCTAGCTCAAGTTGTTTGGTTGGGCGAATTTCATAGACGCAAATGGGCATTCTAAGTACTCCAAGACCCGCGACGTGGACCCATCTGGAAATACTGTCTTGGTAATTTGTTGGTTCTTCACGTTAAATATAACAATTATCATAACTATATACCACCTGGGACTTGGATAATTTGGAAACTAGATGATGCTAAACTTCATAAGGAAAAAGATATTTGTAGAGAAGTGACAAGTGAAACAAGTTTGTAGATCCTGCAGAAGTGGAAGAAGTTAAAGAGAGAAAAAAGAAACGAAATGAAGAAAAATACACAACAAACAGCAGGAAAAAGAAACGATCTATGGGTGAGGAATACTCACCTTGTAAAAAACAAAGAAGGAAAGAACGAGCTAGAGCTAAAGAAATTAAACCACCGTGTTTTACATAAAAAGAAATATAGCAAAATAGTACTAGAACCAGAAAGACAGATTTTGTTTGATTCCTTTTGGTTACTTGGCGATTGGAATAAACAACAAGTTATGTAAGTAATAATGTAACCACATCACAAAAAGCAAGAGAACGAAAACGTGGAGAGTGGGCTTCGCAACGTGAGCGCCAGTCAACATTTATCTACCACTTAGCAGATAAAGTTATGCGCAAGAATGTTTTTGCGTACATTAAGTGTTGGTGAAACCTTTGTTTTTTCTTATGGAAAAATCTTTTGTGAAAATTTTAATATTGGTTTTCATACACCTAAGAAAGATTAGTGTTCTCAATGCATATCATCCAAAAATATGACACCGGAGTAGCAACGATTAATCGCAGTAAAAAAATTCTCGTCTTGCCATTAAAAAAATAGCTAGAACTATGAAGTCAGCATACAAAGACAAATCAATTAATCATAATGGTAACCAAAACACTAAATGATTTGCTTTGATTTACAGAAAGTTTTACAGGCCCATTTATTATTACAGTAAGTTTGCTGTGTATAATTATACTGCCTTTGACTTTGAAACCTAACAAGGGCATTGTTTTGTTTTGAACTGAACACTTGAAAAACGTGGGGCGAGTGAGGTATCAAATTGTTTCTTAAAATTAGCGAGTGATCATTGTAGTAGCAAAAATACATCTTTGGGTTTCTTTGCAGACAACTGCCTGAACAAAATAAGAATTGATACATTATACATATGATGTCAGTGATTGCCAGAATGTTCAAAAACCTTGTTTCTGTAACAATAATGCTTCTCGAGAGTGGCCATACACAAAACAAGAATGACAGCATCCATTCAGCAGTGGAAAAAAGTTAAAAAAGCATTACTGTCAACCATCCCTGGAAAAGGTTAAAATTCTTCTTGTTTCACGAAATGGAACAAGAAGAATTCCACGCATTCGAAACAATAATAAACGGGGATTATGATGTTCTAATCAATTCAGATGTCAAGACAGATGTATCTAAACAATTTAAAGTGTTCCAATTAAATGGAAAGAAATTTTTATAGTATCTTTTCAAACAGAAAATCCACTTAAAATGTTCTTCAAGTACGATTTAATTGTGCAACCTTATTTTAATGATAGGTTCAGAGAAGGAATTCTCAAACTGATAGTGATTTGCTGCTGCTAGAAGTAAAATGCATTACTTCCAATTGCATTAAAGAAGTACAATGGTCTGGTAAAACTATCTAACATATTGGTCAGTCCTTGTGCATATCACAAATATTAAAAAAATTCGCCATATATTAGAAGAAGAAACAACACTAATGAGGATGACAACTTGGATTATCGAAATGAATTTGATGACAAAATTTAGTCTTTTTAATGTAGAACTGTAACAAAAATCTAATACCATACATCACTATCAAAACATTATAGTTGTTTATGTTATGTTTTATGAATATTATAACGATTCAGAATAATAATGGACATATAAGGTTTTTTCAAAAATTATATCAAGGACATAAGGTTTTGTCTACAATTAAACATAGACGTTATGTCCATATCATGAAAAATTAAAACTTATGTCCAATTATCTGAATTTATCTCCCCTAAAGGCTGCAAAATTCCAATAAGATTGTTTATTTCAAAAGTTGGTAAATAATTTTATCTTTTAAAAAAAAAACACAAAATAACTTGAAAATCACATTAAAAAACGCGTGTATTGAATTTTTTATAAAAACTGGATTATCTTGAGTTAGCCAAAATGGACATAAGTTCTTTTTAAACTATGCGTAATTGAAAAAAGATTCTATTTATGGCTGACTAAAATCTAAATATTATATAGGAATATAATAAAACAGGAAACGAACTGCCAAGCGATTACTGTTAGTGGGGCTAATTTTCAAGTAACTCAAAAGACACTGTCAACATGAGTATACTTAATAAAATGACAATGTTTGCGAAGTCATCAAGGGAAGCTATCATGTTTTTCAAACTAATGTAATAAGTTTTGAAAAGTGAGGATGACACAATTTGCAATAGAAAATTACCTCCGTTTTGACTATCATTGACTTCAAGAACATCCTCATCAATACTGTTATCTGTTTCTACCGGAAGCTGTTCAAACTCATTCACAAAGTTATCCCTTGAGGTCCTTGTAATACTCCCTGTAGAAGAAGGTCTTGAAGGGTCCTGCACATTCATTACCCCATTTTTCATTAAAACAATTCTAAATAAAACAACTTTAAACTTCAATCGCAACCTAGTTCTGACTGATAAATTTTCAATGTTACTAATATGCTAAAGATATATTATATTAAAGATTTTGCAGCCTGCAACACAATATGAATAAAACTTATATGGTTAAATATATATATTATATCAAATTGATCAAAAAAGTATTTCTTTATGACATAGTATAAAATTTCATCTGAAGAGGAATACAATTTTTTGAGAAAAATTTAAAATTCAGAGCATATTTTAACAGTTTTAGGCCCAGGTCGCCAAGAATACAATTTTGAAAATTGAAATAAATATCATTTCTGAAAATCAGATAAAGTTTCAGGATAATCTGAAAAAAAATTCAAAAGATCAAAAGATACCTTCATGCAAAAATTCAAAAATTAAACCGCTTCACAAAAAATTTTCGGGGGTGTATAAAATACAGAAATTATATATTAGTATTAGTATTAAATAGAGAATTAAATCGGAGATAAATAGATAAAAGACATGTAATAATACATAATGAAAAACTAAAATAAAATTTAATCGAAAATAAATTAATTATATTATAACACCCCATTTACAATCTCTAATGCGTTTCATTCATATTCAACTCCTCACCAGCACTTATATTCTTTCAACACAGATCCAAAAGAAACAAGCACTTAGTCACTAACAGATCTCAATAGCCATCTTTAAAAATAAAAAAATGCCAATTACATCAATTTAAAAAATTGCATAGATAATATCATTTATATACTGCTATTCAAAACTCAGTCGAGGTTATAAAGACAAAAACGTCACAATAAGCTTTTGTCAGAACTAGCAAATTATTGAAAAAAAACTAAAAATGCATAAGCATTTTTCCTTGGCCTGGGTCACAGTCTAGGTTAAAAATTTTTATTTGACCTAGTTTTTGGTAAAGTGTTAAAAGTGCAAATCATGAGAAATAACATTTTCTAATATCACACAAAATTTTATTAAAATTGGAAAATAAATTTGTGCAATAAATCAAAAAATGCCATTTTTAAACTAAATTTTGTTTAAAAGTGACCTTAGTGGTCAGATCAAATGATAACATTCATGGTTCAAAATGCATGCAAAATCAAAAGAAATCAGGCGTAAAACAATAGTAACATATATATATACACACATATATGTACACACACACACATATAT
>JAUZNK010065151.1:0-31006 GCA_035046665.1 Euphysa ruthae
TATAACTCATGACATGCGTTTTATCTCTTTAATAATTATAAATGCCTGAGTTGACAAACACAAATATTTTTAAAAGTTTTTGCAAGATTTAATACAGATTATTCAGAACAAATAAATTATCAAAATAAACTGAAAAATTGTAAGATTGTAAAATAAACAAAGCAAATACATAATTTGCAATGTTCAGAATTTATATAATCATTTTTAAAAATTCATTGAAAAAAAAGAAAATATGACAATATTTAAAAAAATCAAAAGAAAACAAGAGAGTTTCCTGATATATAATTTCAGGTGGCAAAACCACCTAAAATTATAAACTAGATAAAGTGTGTCTGAAGTTGAGAGTTTAAGTTTTTTTTTATTTTTAATAACAGGCCTGTTTAGTTTTAACATTTTTATATTGATAACTTTGCTAAGCTGCTGCAGGGCCTGAGGTTAGTGCATATAGTCAATTTGATACCTTCAGCTATTGCGCGTTTTGAATTTGGTTTAATCAGCAAGAAATAAAACACCATAGCTACTATTACAAAATTTATTTTGATTACAAAAAAAAGAAAAATTAGCTTAAAATATTTATGATTAATTCTCATAAAAATCACCTAAAAAAGTGACTGACATAACTGACCTAACAACATAACAGGTTTCCGTGGCTCTCCAAGCAGTTTATTCAAGAAAAAATATAAGCAGCAATTTGCATTTTGTTAAGGAAAACTGATGAAAATATGTTACTATATTTTTGTAAAAAATAATTTTTTGTGATAACCCATATTTTGCCAAAGAATCTATTTAAACCCTTAACACTTTATTGTATATATGAACTATTAACCCCTTAACTGAGTTTTTATTTTAAAGAGCGATTGTTTAAAATTGTATTTATTTTTCATGAAAAAAATGAAATTTCTTTGTAAAGTGTAAATATGTTAATTCTTTTCTAAGTATATATGAACATGCAGTCGAAAAAAAACCACTTATACCAGTAAATGTTTGTGAGGCAGAGTAGTTTTCATTTGATATATGTTTCCAATCTATATTAGCATATTGTGGGGTTGCTAACATTGGTAGGAGATGGGTCTGTTCGACATTTTCCTCTGTTACACCTTCATTTTCAGAAATAATAATTTCTCCATCGGTTTCTGAAGTAAATCATTAAGATCTGAAGCATCAAAGTCAGAATTAACAGATTGAATTCATAGCTTTTTCAGCATTATAAACACGTTTTCTAGAAGATACTTCACTGCTCTTGTCTGCTATGTTTAACTGTATTTTATTGATGATTGAACATTTTATTGTTTATTTTATGAAGTGTGTAAAATACAGACTAAATACTCATAACTTAAAGCTTGGTTAATATAAGCAATTCCACTAAAAAACAGGTCTGTAAATTCTCATTACAGTGACGATTATATCAGTCAAACGCATATTATGGTCTTGCGGCTCTGACGGATATATTCATCGAGCACATTTAAGGGGTTAAGCATTGAAAATAGCATAAATTAGATGAACATTGGGGGCTTCTTTTAAACCATACCACCACCAGTCAGAAACTCTTTTTTTTTCAGTACTGGCCCATATAGATTCATTTTTACGACCAAAAATCTAAATCAATTAATGTTATATTTTTCATAAAGTATAGAGGACCACAGAAAGCTTTAATTTAAGCACATGTATACTTGTCAATGGGCCCAGGTATGGTCATTCCACATGGCTCACCTGTTAAAATTTATTTCTGTGCATATTCAGTGAAATTAAATTCAACCTGGAAAATATTATTCATTATTTAATATGAATTAAATACCTTAATGGTCTAAAAGCTTCAAAAAAAAATCAGAAAAAACTAATGAGTGGTTACTGAGAAAAAGTGGTATGAAAAAAAGACAATTGCATTTTATCATACCCTAAAAGTAAAAAACTTAGTAAATTTAATAAATTATTAATATACAAAAGTAAAATGCTGTGCATGATTGATTTTATTTTTTATCATAATTTATAATTTATGGTTGTCTGGCCGAGTAAGTACAAAAGTAAGTACAAATTGAATAATCAAACTGAATAATAGCTTTTCTTCACAACTGCTATATTTTATTAAATGCCAATCAAGAAAAATAGTCGCAAATGGCTCCACTTAAATATTTTTACATAACCCATACATTGAAATGACTATAGGTTATATTTTCTAACATCAAAACTTCTGCTGAATCGAAAAATAAAAGTTCTTGAAAAAAAAGTAGTAAAATTTGTATCATTTGTATCCGGCGACAGAATATAACCTTCAAAATGGCTAATATGCCAAAATAATTGTTTTTTTATGAACATCATGTTGGTAAATTGCAGCGTTTAAAAAAGTGATTAATTTTAATTTTTGAACCAAATATGATCCATTTCAGGAACCTAGGTATGAGCTTAAAATTTTTTCAAAATGGTTCAAAAAAATGTTGGCATAACTCTTGATAAAAATTTAAAAATAGCATCACTTGACAACATTTGTGAGAAAAAGCTAAAATTTTGCTTTTCCAACCAAAACTGACCCTTCTTAGGATCTGGGCACAGAGATCAAAAAAAATTTTCAAAATGCTTAAATAATAAAATATTTTTAGCTTTATATTTAATTTAAAAATCAAAAATACATTATTCTGCTCTGGGATAAACAAAACACTGCTTCAAAAAATTTTCAATACAGTTCACATGTTAAAACTATCAAGAATATTAAAAATTTGGGCTCAGTGCCAAAAAAATATCCTCTCCGTTATGATTCTATAACTTCATACAAAATTTCAAAAAAAATATCAATTGGTTTTGGAAAAAGACGGAGAAAAGATGGACAAACAGAGAGCAAAAGCTGATAGCAAATGTTTATACTTATAATGATGACATTTGCACTTAATTGAAAATATAAATTGGGGAAAAAAAACTTGTTGCTCCACAAATTACCACTTTCTTTCTCAATGCTAAAAAGCAATAATTTTCTCATCTAAATTTTCGCCACTTTTTACTGGCCCTTGGATAATGTCATCAAGTGAAATATTACGCTCAGCTTCAGTTTTGATATATATTAATGCCTCTTCATCAGAGAGCTCTGACAACTCATTGTCATCATCAACTTTCTGTTCCAGATATAGTTTAATTAGTGTGATATATTCCTTGTTACACAGCTCATCAACCGGGCAACCAGCTTTTAACAAAGTCTTTATCATCTCTAAAATTTCCATAGAAATGGTATGTTCATTTATAATTAAATAGCCTGAATTTGTAAATGAAATAAAGTTCTTCTGATTTTTGTAATCATAGATTTTGAGAAGTTCTTGATCAAGAAAAAAAGTTAACCTTGCATGATCAATTGCATAGTTACTTTGAGATTCCTCAGCAGTCTGTAACCCATGCAAAGACATTCTAAGTTTGTTATTCTGTTTGAAAAGACAATCGAGTGATTTAACAATGCATTGCTTTACTTCAAACGGAACTATAGTGAATTTGAAGTTATCGTCATCATCACTATCATCTTTGTAATATTCCAGGTATTCATATATCTCAGGTATAATATAACACACATCTTGCTCATTTTTCACTTTCGGTGGAAGCTGAATGGGCAATTTCAGAGCAGCGTTAAAAAGGCTTTCTCTGATATAAGACACAGCTTTATAGAGGATGAATGTGGAAATGCAAAGATACTTTGCAACAATTTTAGTATTAATCCAATGATTTCCCTTCATTTTCTTGTCTTGGTATAACCTTTCAACATACTCTGAAGCGAAATAAACACTTGCTCCAGCAACTGAAGGAACAAATGCAGTAGATGATAAATTATACCAACCCTGTTCGAGTATGGTTACACCAAGTCTTTGTGCAACTTCTAAGATTTTAACCTCCTTTTTCAGATCTTTTTTCTTGAGAGCTAACGCCACAGTCTCTTTTATAGTTGCGAGTAAGTTGTTTTTCACATTTTTTTCTATGTAAGGCAAGTTGAGACATTGCTGAACAAATAACAAATGTCTGAATGTAAACATCTCAAAAGAACACGCTCTACAAAATTGCTTAACAGACAAAGCCACATCAACTTGGTTTCGATATATGATAAAAAACAATGCATATAAATAAAGATTTTTTGAAGGTGATCTAGCTCTCTTTATAACCTTGTACAATTTTGGCCAGAGAGTTTCAACTTCAGTTACAACTGTATGTGGTATGCCATTTATCTGAGAGCAAGCCATAGCAAAATGATATTTTAGAGACTTTGAGGCTTTTACATATTCAGTTGTATTTTCAAAGTAAGCAAATTTTGTGCCATCATTGTTGGAATTCATCTTAATGTCAACATACCAACCCACATCTACATAGCAAAAAATAAATATTAGCCAATGCAATAAACTTTCATGAAAAGTGAATAAAATTCCTGCTAGTCCTGTTTGGAGTATATGAGCCACTAAATAGCTGCATAAGGAGAAAGGAGAAGTGATAATGGACTCCCGACATCTATTTTGAAAAAAATTCATTTCTCAGTTCAAATAAAACAATTTAAATTTCATTCTCATGCAAATTACCCTCTTTTGGATCTGGGAACAAAAAAGTGGTAAATACAATTAAGAAACAAAAGTTCTAGGGCCTGATAAACTTTTTAAAAGCACAATCATGCAACGAATATCAGAAATAATATTTCACTAGAATCAAAAACTGATTTCAAAGTTACATGAAAGGAATAAATTTTCGCATTTAGAAGGCTTTGGAGTATGAGGCGTGTGATTCTTAAACTTCAAAGACGTGATATAAAACACACAACTTATGTTTCAAAAATATCTTGTGTGGCGTTTCGTAAATTGCAATGCCAAAGCATTTCGGACTAATTAGAAAGAATAGAAAAAATATATTCATATTGTTGCATAATATTTTAATTGGTTTCTGTTTAATTTTCTATTTTGTTTTTTAATTTTCGCAGGTTTAAAGTGCTTCCCCTTACACTCCTGGTCATCTGCACCACGAGTGATAAAAATTTTTGGTATTTTTGGCACAATATGCAGAAAATCGCTTCAAAAAAATTTCTCTACTTTTGAGTTGGTAAGTTTACCTTGAATATAGACAAAATTATTGATTTTATGAAAAAAGATTGTGACATTGACTTCAATGAAGGCTCCGGTTTAAATGACTTGGAGTGACTCTTCAGCTGATAATTATTTACAAGTAATAACAAATACCATAGATTATATTGCTGTATTTCTATATATTATAATAATGTTTTAGAGGAAAGACCCACAAAATAAAAACAAGGTGTGCAATTAAGCCCCTCGGTTTTTTGATAAAGCTTTTTATATAACGCATATAACGCAATTATATTTATTTCCCAGTGAGGCCTGTTAACTAAAATTTTAAGTAACAAATTATTTAGTTATTATTATCTAAAATTTCTTTTAAATATTTACATGATTACATAGTATTGTAAGTTTTAACTTTATCACTATGCTATAAACTACTACAGGATATATGTTCTTGGCAGATATAAGTACTAAAGCACAAAATATACAGAAGACAAATCTACTAGAATTATTTTATATAATATCTTAATTACCCTGGACTACACCGCAGCTTGAACATATCTTTTGATAATTGTCATCAACAACAACACCATCACAAGATTTGCATGTAGTCATACTAAATCTAAATAAACAATACATAAAATTTAATCTACAATATAGAAATTTCATTCTAGACGCACCAAGAAGTTACATAGGTACTAAACGAGTAAATGACAATTTCTGGCAGGCAGCATAAGTAAGTCTACAAGTTATAGTTTGAAAAATTAGAAATTCTATATTTTCAATTCTACCAAGTTTTTTTAAATATGAAAATATGTTTTTCAGCAATATCAAGCTTTTGTTTTTTTAATTTCAAAATTCCTATTCACAGAAATTTGTTATTAATATCTGTATTTTAAATTTAGTGTCAAGCTTAAAAAGCTATTTGAAGATACAAAACAAATAATTACAAGGATTTTTCACAAAAAATTTGATGACCAATCAAGAAAATTTTCCAATTATATTTTAATTAATGTTAGTCATTCCTTAATTAAATTGATTATTTTGGATGCGAATTTTCGAACTTTACAAAATGAAATGAAATTAACATTAAAACGCGCACAATCAAAGTATCGAATCATCCATGGAAGATTATCAGCAAAGATAGCAACTGCAAAAAGAACAGATTTGCCTGCATAAATTTTAAATGTTCTTTGTAAAGCGGTTCACACTTCATAATTCATGAAAACTCTACATTTAAATTCATAGCAATTAAGTTTAATGTGTATGCAATAGACAACAAAGTTAAATTTTTCCAGCCTTCTCTTGGTGGAAAGTTTCCAGCCTTCTCTTCGTGGAAAGTTTCCACGAACAAGTAATTAACAGTTGCTTTCTCGAGTCAGTTAGTCTCAAATGTAAAGTTCATCTGAACCACCAACTTTTACTATAAAACTTCCCATTATAGTCCTATTATAGTCTTAAGGTTTTAATTTTTATCGCCTCATTGTGAAAAACTTCTACTCAAAAATATAAAACTTCAAAAAAAAACTAAGCATTCCATTACCTTGAGCCTAAAAAAGCAAAAATATAGCTAAAATTAATTTAAGTAACCTGACCAATAGTTCAACATATTACAAAAATGTTCCATTATCCAGTAGAATTTTAAAGAATGTTGCTAAATAATAATTTTTTTTCAAAACACATTTAAGCAAAAGCAAAATCATTCAGGCAAAAGCCTCTGAGTCTGTAAAATTATTTAAAGAATTTATGCAGGATTGAATGAAAAAATAAAAAATGTTTGTTACTTTAAAAAACTATTGATCTAATAATTTCATAACAAATATAAGACAAACAAGGAAAGGTTACTAATGAAAAGTGTAATGAAACAAAGATTACTATTAGGAAAAAGAATGTTTGAAATTTTTCATGATGACTTAAGTGATGGCTTTCAACTTTGCCAAATAAATAGATTCACCAACATCAGGCCCTAATTCACAGCATTTTAGGGTCCGATGCTCGGATGCTGCCCCTTGAAAAATAAGCAAGAAAAATGCCTTTTTTCAGTCATTTTATTATAATCATGCTATTTTAGACAATTTCTTTAAAAAAATGCACTTTTTTATTCTTACAGTCTTCTGCCTTTCTAGATTATGCCCTGGACATATTAAAATATTTAAACAAATTTAATTTGGGTAAATACATGTTGTTAATGGTCGTGTCAGGCAAAAACAATTGTCAGTACAACCTCATACAAGTCATAAATGATTTATTCTCTGGTAACTTTAGCTAAAAAATTCTTTGATAAAAAACCTATCTACAACCCTGGTCACATTATTTAAGAACTTCTGAAGAAACATTTATTCTTTATTAAGCAAGAAGTCATTTAATACAATCATTAATGAATTTTCAAAAATACCCTTTACATCACATTTTAAGGAGAAAAATGTTTGCAGAATCTTGATTTTACTTACATATTGTCCATGTTAACTAAACTTGATACAAACTTTGAAAAAAATTTATTTTCGTCAATTTTGAGATATTGATAAAAATCTTTAAATTGGCTATAAATGCAAAGAAACCATAAATATTGTAATTCGAAACAGTTGCAAAAATAAAAATCACGAGTTTAAATAAGGAACTATTCTTTAAAATTTAAATATAAACAAAAACATATATCAATCAACATTTAAAACTATATAATAATTATATCTTTAAAACATCAAGAATGTCCATATCATCGACTGTTGACTGATGTGACTCTGTCATTGTAGGTGCTTTTAGTGAAATTAAAGATCTCCTGGCTTGAAATTGAATATCTTGATTAGGATGTGTTGATAGCTGTACAAGGTTTTCACGCAAAGAATCACTCACAAACTCAGGTGTTGCAATAAAAGTCTTTTTCCCATGTTGCCATCTACGATGAAGCGCTGCTAAAATATTTGCACAACAACTAGCAGCACGTAGAAGACATCTTTCATCTTCTTCAGGATTAATAAATGACTCCACTGCACTCAAAAGCTGTGCATCTAACTCTAACAGGTTTTCACATATTTTACTATTGGTAGATATGTTAACTAAAACTCGCAAAACCTGAATTTTTATCTGTATAACCTCACATTCCTGTAAAATCTCACATAAAGTGGTGATATGTGGCAACATATTGTTATGGCTTCTGTCTAATGTCGTCAGATTTGTAAGTGCTTTGAGAACACCAAGAAATAGTGTTGCAGTGTTTTCATTCAATTCAGTTCCTTTCAAAATAGCTAAATACATAGGTATATGATTCGTTAAAACAGCCTGGTTTGCCTCGTTTAAAGATAAATTATTAATTAAAAGCACAGCAGCTTGCTTGACTTCATAATCTGGATAATTTACTATATTGGCAATTTTATCTAAATAACCAAGGTCATGTATACGTATTTGTATTTGCACAAAAGCTGATACTTCAACAAGTTTGTTTAAAGCAATGACAAGGTCTTCTTTATCTATTTTATCTTCATCTATTTTTTGAAGAAGCACCAACAGATGGTCGGTTTCTAGTGAAGTTTTTCTTTCTTTTCGGTCTGTAAAATACCACTTCGCAAATCCAAAAACCACAATAGATAGAGCAAGAGAACCAGCAACAAACAGAGGAGTTACATGAGAACTAGACATCAGATTTTATAAATATTCTATGCTCTACTATTTTGTAAAAGTATTCATTCTAGTTAAATCATAATTCTAATGAAAAACCCGATACAATTGAAAATCAGTATGATAAAATAATAACTTCTTAATCAGTCCAGAATTTTAAGCATATAAATTTATTTATAATGATTTAATTTAAGAATTACAGAAAAAGATATTCAAAAGTTGTAGAAGAGATGTAATAAAATAAGAAACAATGGTATTAAATTTTTCCTGAGCACAAATTGTTGACTTCAGTTCAAAAAAAACTTTTAATGCAAACTGTGATTGGAAATAAAGTGCATTTATTGGCTAGTTTGTTGGAAATACTAATTAAAGATATTGTTCTGAAAATTTCTGATTACAAAGATGATTAAAGATTTTATGTGAAAAAATATTTTTGGAGACAGATCAGTAAATATTTTAAATGCGCAAGAAAAAAATGCACAACAAAGAGGTTTGAAATTTTCTCATGGAAAAAAAAACATTTTATATTAAAAACAATAATGTTAATAAATATTGTAATATTTATAGCTATTATCATTTCATTGTTATCTTAGGAAATTTACCAGGAAACTTCTGCAACTATCCAAAAGGGTTTTATAACCTTCTTTTGGAAAATTAGAAAAAATATTTGTCACTTATAATACACTTCATGAAGGTTTAACATAATCTTTACCATTTAAAAAACAACTATCTTTAAACTGTTTTAGATGAGTAATTTATACCCAATTGATAAACCTTGTCAAACACTGAGTCAGCTATGATGATAAACTATCAGTAACTTGTTGTTTTTGAATTCAATAAAATACCCAACAAGCCCTACTAAACATACCTATATAATAAAGAAACCAAACCTTATTTCTTATACTCACTTACCACCCTATCAAAATAGTCTCAATACCGGTTTTGTTCTAACCAACAGACTTCTTTAAAAAAATTAAACTATTAAAAAAATCTTTTAAAAAGTTATAAAATTTCTCATTATCTAATTTTGGGTAAAGGAAAACATTTGGACTGTTATATTACCCCTTCCCCATGCACAGTTTTTCACTAGAAGATGGAAATCCTTAGATAATAGTTACAAGATGTTCAAAATTTTTCTGAGAACAATTTTATCCAAATTTCAAATCATAAATCTCAACGACATTACGCAAACTAATTCAAAATCTTAACCATAAAATATTTTTCAATGCCATTTATGATACAAAAGAATGTATCATAAAATACATATTTTATTCAATATTACAACAGTGGTCAATAACCCTGCGGTAAAAACGGAGAAAAAAGCCTCACTTTCAACTCGTAGTCAAAACTAAACATGTCTTGAACAAAACTTAAAAAACTGTCAATGCCAGAAATAATCAAATTTACATCTTCAGTTAAGTTACTAATTCTTTATTATGTATTTGCTTTGATACAATAGCAGAAAATAATGTTGAAAATGTATTTTGTGGATCACCTGAATTTAGTGGTCTCAACACCTGCTGTGAACAACAACTATCAAAAACAAACGTATCACCAATTAATAAAGAAATAGTCTGATATCAGTTCAGGGAGAAGTATTTTTGGATGCATCAGATTTTTTCTTGTAAAAAAACAGCTAATTAAGAATTCAGATAAAATTTCCCCTGTACAAAGGGCGCTGCTATGTAGAAGCAATTCAATCAAGCCATGCGCTAGATTGATTAAGACAAGACCAATTTAATTTCTCGTTCTGCAAGCCCTACCGCCCGCATATTTTCGAAATCTAGAAGAAAAATGTTCATTTCCAGATATAAATAAAAATTAGCTTCCTTTTTATGTTTAAGAAAATAATATAAAGTTGAGTAAATTATTTACATTATTTTCTTGCAGGCTATATTAAAAGACTATATTAAAAGAATAAAACCTATAATATCACGTAAAATGATTTTATGGTTTTATAGCATGTCGTATAAGCATTAAAGTTAAATGTATCATTTTCTATATATATTGTATTGTTTTTGTTATCTACTAGTTTACCAAGGGGCTTCTGAAAGACAAATTGATGAGCAAAATCATGTTTTTAGTTATTATTAAGTTATTATGAACAGTTATTTTTTGATAAAAATATGCTGACTCTATATTTATCGCCAGTTTGCCCGCAGAATGAGAAATTAAATTGGTCTCACCAAGTAATAAAAGATTTATCAAACAAGGAAAAAATTTTATTATCAATAAAAATTGGCACAATGAAAAATTGCAAATAAATTTATTACAGGTATTGCATAGTGCCCCCGTCACCGCCCCCATACCCAACCCCACACCTAAAAAAATTTAGGTCCTTAAAAATTTCAAGAAGATTTTTTTTAATTTGAGCTTACCCTAACATATTGCTAGTGATTTTTGGGGAAAAAAGACAAACAATAAAATTACAATCAATATTTTGAAAGGCACTAGGTTTATAGTGAATGGAAAACCTACCTACAAAAATGTGACTTACCTAACAAATGACATCAACTAATCAAATATTTAGCAAAATCTAATTGTAATGCTATTCAAACAAAATTAACTTTAAATTTGAAATGTTCATAAACTTTCAATAAAATAAAATAATATTTCAAATTCCAAAAACACAAAAACTATTTTGGAAGTGTAGCTCCGACTTGCTCATCGGTCTCTACACCAGTCTCTTCTAGTAACTCTTTCTTTGATTTAGGATAACCTTCAAGAATTGTATCTAAAATATCAGTAGCCAAACGTTTGCGTTTTCTCCAAAGTCCAGTAGATTTCTCCCGTTTTTCATGTATTTGTTTTATCTGTTCTTTTGTCATCAACTTAGCACCACCTTGTAACATTGCAAGCTTACTAGATAAACATTGATTCTCAGCTTCTATACTTTTAATTTTTGCAAGTGCGTTGTTTGTAGTCAGTTGACTATTCAAACTGCTTATTTGGTTTTCTAACGATTTATTTTCTAGCTGGTAACCATTAAGTTCTATTTGGAATTCCTTTATTTTATTGTCAAGAGATTTTAACTCTTCTTCATTGTATTCACCATACTGATCCTGAAGCGGAGCATATATCTTTTGTTTACCATAAGTTTTTTCAGTAATTTTATCTTCCTCTGCTAGTATTTCAAGCGTTTTTACAACCACAGTTTTACCAAATTCTTTATGAAGGTTATTGAATATATCTATTGCGCTGTATGGACGATTTTGTTCATTCAGATATTCAAGGACAATGACTAATGAGTCTCTTTTTTTACTCATGTTTTTTATTTTGCTTTTGAAACTACTGTCTTAAATTTCAAAGCAATTATTCAACAAAAGAAATTTATAAGTAAGAAAAGAATAATTCATTATATATAACTAAGGGCATGACTCAGACCATGTGCAACCAAGAGAGGTCTGGCTAGCCCTCTACCTAAAATTTGAGCCAACCTATTTAAATCAGGCACCCTCTATAGAAAATATATTTTTAACTTAAATATATACTGTTAGTTTTATAACTACATACTGCAATTCAGCTAAAAATTTGGAAAGACAATCAATTAATGCAATTAAAACTTATACAACTATTATCATGATACGCAACCTAAAAGATAATTCTAAGAAATATTCCAGCAGAACTTAACAGCTTCAAATGAAAGGTAAAAATCATTCACTTATATAATTTCATGACATGTTTAAAAAATACTTTCACCTATAAGGTCTATCAAGTGATACAGCATACATGTAGTAGACTATAAATTCTAATTCCACTAAAATTGAACCCAAACTCTCAAGAAAATTTTTTGAGCTGTTTTCTAAAACGGTAAATTTTACTAATTGAGCTGGGATTTAACTACACTTGCAAACCAAATAAATACAGGTGTGCTTAACTTTTTTAAAGATATCTTCTCACCATTCCAAGTTTTTCAAGATTCAAAACTTTTTCAACTCATAGGATGTTTGAATCAGCACACTGATGTCTTGAAATTGACTTAGCTCGATAAAATAGACAATATTTCCATACATCATATTGCTTTATTTGTTCAATAGAATACTTTTAACTCTATATAAAGCCAAAAATTAACTGGAACAGTTCCCCAGTTAACTATTCTGTAAACTTGAAATTTGATAAAAAAATAAAAATGCATGATATTTACTGCAGTGTTTCGATGCTTGGCAAATTTCTACATTCCAATAAAATGTAATAAAAAAAGATCAATTCATCCAGCAAGAATCTGAAATAACGGTTTGTGCACACTAAGTTAAATATACAAGATAAGCTTAAGAGTTTAAAGCAGGTGTTCTTCATATGAATATTGCTTCCCTTAATTCTCACTTAGATAAGCTTTCTACAATGCTTACTTTACTGAATTTTAATTTTAGTGTAATCGGTATAACAGAAACAAGATTAAGGAAAGATATTGGTAAAACAATACCATTATCAATTGAAGGTTTTAGTTATGAGCATACTCCAACCAAGGCATCGTGTGGTGGATCTCTTTTTTACATCTAACAATCTTAACTACAAACCTGGAGATGATCTTTGTCTATACAAATCTCTCCATCTTGAATCTGTTTTTGTGGAAATATTATTCCTTAAAAAGTCTAACTTAGCTATTGGTGTATACTATATATCTTATAAAGATTTCTCCAGTTTTACATAAAATATCTAAAAGAAAAGAAACTTATCAAAAATATCTTTTCTAATTCTACTGATACAAATATTATATCAGGAAATCTAAAAATATTGACAAAACCTCCTTAATAGCTGATTTTTAAAATAATAATTGGAATAACGTTATCAATACAAATAGCATAAACACTAATGAGAGCTATAACAAATTTTTTGAAAAAACAAAATTAATATCAGACAAACATTCTCCTCTCAAACGACGAAGTAAAAAAAGTTCAAACGTAATTTTAAACCATGGATAACTTTAGATATAAAATCTTTAAAACAAAGGAATGAGTTAAATAATCAACATGCAAGAGCTAAAAGTATAGAAAGTAAGTTGTTGTTATACTTTTGTATGTGGAATATTTGTCGACCTTCAAAAAGCATTTGACACCTTTGATCATGATATTCTTATCCCTAAACTCGAATATTCTGGTGCTTGTGGTGTTATAAAAATTTGGTTTTTTTCTTATTTAAAAAACCATAAACAGTTTGTAACAATAAAAGGTTTTAGATATTCTATCAAAACTATTGAATCCGGACTCCCCCAAGGTCTGTACTTGGTCCTCTATTATTTTTAATTTATATTAATGATATTAATCAATCAGTTAAACATTCTGTAGTACATCACTTTGATGATAACACCAACCTTTTGTATGTAAATAAGTCAACTAATGTTATATGTAAAAAGATTAATTTTGATCTCAGAGGTATTACTAACTGGTTAAATGCTAACCGAATTTCCTTAAATATAAATAAAACCGAGTTAATTGTATTTCGTAGCAGAAAAAACCTATTAAGTATGAAATAAAAATCAAATTAAACGGAAAACGTCTCTACCCTTCAACCTATGTTAATTAACTTGGAGTTTTGATTGATGAGAGTTTCACATGGAAATATCATATTAACGAACTAATTAAAAAAACTTAACAGATCAAATAGCATGCTTTCAAAAATGCACCATTACGTTAATAATAACACTATTTGTTCTATTTATTTTTCAATTTTTTCTACGCATATTAGCTATTTCTTTCTTGATCAGAATGGACACAATCAATTAAATAAATTACTTTCACTACAACGATCTGCTCTAAGAATCAAAAACTTTCAGTCTTTCCGCTCTAATATATATTTTTGTTTCATAGTTTGAATATAACTTTGTTCCCGAATCTTGTTAGGACTTCCAACATTACCTTCTTATACGATTCTTTTAAAAATAATATTCTGGTATCGACATCTTTTACTTTTCTAAGAGTCTCTATACTCATAATTATTTTACCTGTGGTGTTAATAGTAGAAAACTAGCTCTACCATCATTTAAAATAGTAAAATATGGTAAAATCTCAATAAAATTTCAATGAACTGCTGAATGAAACAAATTTATGATGGAAATCTATAGATTATTCTCTATTAAATATGGCAATTTTCATCAATATGAATCAACTCTTGATTTAAACCGAACCCAATTTAAAATACTAATTTGTAAATTTGTTTGTACTCAAAAATCCTTTAATCAACGTTTGTTGAATTATGTTTTCATAATTAATATCGCGCTAAGTCTTAAAAAAAACCGAAGTCACTCCCTTTGGTCAGTTCTTTCTCTATGAGTGACTCCCTCCTCCTAACCAATTTTTTATCCCAGATTTTCTTACTATTTATATCATCAAATAATTTTGCTAATTTTTAAACAAAATTATAAATGTATACTTATTGGTTAAAAAGGAAAATATAATAAAATAATATACTACTGTAAAATGACATCGTTTTCAATGGCTAGCCCAATACCAATAAATTTTTATAAGCTTTCTGATTTCTGTAGTCATGGATGACCACATGAATTTCTTTTTCAATTTTTAAAAACTTAGTAGAAAATTTGCATAATAATCAGATGCACAATTCCAAATTAAACTATCAAAGGCTTGTGTACATGTATGTATAAATGTGTATGATCTTTTAGTTTATTTACTTTGATATATTTTGGTATTCATACAGTTCAGCTATTATGTTATATTTCTTTTCTTTTTTGGAGAATTAGAAAAAAACTTATGATTTTAAAGGGTTTATTTATAAAGTAATTATTATTTCAGAACATAAGCTTAGAAATTAAAAAAATAAATAATAATAATAATAATAATAATTGACCAAATGAGATGGTAAGAGTACTTTACTCTACCTTTTTATGTTCTACAATACTACAATAATCAAAATACATAACCAAGTAACTTTAAGACCAAGGCAAGGCTTTTGTTTCTAAATTTTTAATTTTTTCAAAGCTGTAGGAATTTATGTAAAAAATTAATGCCTGCCACTGACCTGGAAAACCTTGAATAGTCAGAGAATTTAGACTTCTATTTATAAAGTTTTGATCGGTCTTCATACAGTATGATAATAAGCAGAGGTTATATTGCTGTTTTTTCTCTGTTTACTAAACAAAATCAAGACATAGCAATGTATTCTATCTTTCGTTTTTTTTTTTCATCGATTTTATCAACATGAGAGATAAAAAAAAAATTCCGATTTAATGTTTTATATTTTTGACATCCACTACTTCCAGTTTAATAATAGTTCGTAAAAGAAAGGGGGAGGAGGAGTAATGACGAAAAGGATGTGGATCTTCCCATAATTTCATAAACAGAAAAGGGGGTCTAAACTTCCATTTGGTTTAAAATATTTCAAATAATTCAATTTGAAGAAATAGGTTGTTGGTCATACCAGTATTAGAAATTTTTAATACCTCAAACAGAAAAAGGAAATTTTTAGTACAAGTTTTTTTTTATAAACGGATTGGTTTTTGGACTGAGTCTCAATTAGAGAAAACTAGAACTTTAGGCTCAGATATGCTTACGATATGCTTATTTTTTCAAGAACCAAAAATTTACAATTTTTTGAAATTTTCCCATTATCTTTCGTTTTTTTTTTGTATGTATGTAATGTAACATGTTTGACATTATTAATGGATTTTTATTGGATTGATATTATATATAATATAAAATTTGATAGTTCTAATGTTCATTATTGAACGTATTTGTTGTGAAAAAAATAACGAAAAAAAAAAATACTATATCTCCACTTTGGGACTTGCTATAGTATATCTAAAGAAAACTCTTTATTTTCCAAAAAAATGAGCCTTGCTTAGTTAACTTAATTTTTAGCCGTTTTTGAGCCTTCACATGCATATATGAGGTTTGGTTTTCATCAAGAGATATGGTAGTCTGAATTTGGCCATAATTTTTTTTTCTTAATTCAAAAGAAATTTTAACACCTTCCTTTCTCTTGCCAGTTTCTTAACATTCAGATCCAGTCTTCCTTTAAAACCAACATCAATAATGGGACCCATTTGGCATCAAGAGATACTGACCACCAACAATAAAAATAAAAAAAAATAAAAAATTCAAAACAAAATTCTTAAGCCAGCCATTATTGCAAAAAAGCCATTTCTGCTGGTCCTTATATAAAGTAGTTCTTAAAAAGAATCATGTTTTTTAGCAGTTAATTTTTAAAAATCTCACCATGGTAATTTGAAGATCTTAAACAGATGTGCTTACCCACAATCACCTTTAAAGACATGCAACGACTTTGGTTTAATCCTATCTTTTAAATTGCCATGTTGTTATAGCTACCATTTTACATCTGCTTCGTTAATCATAACAATAATAGCTTTGTTTTACACTTCAAAAATCATTTCAATGGAATATATATGCCAGTCACCCAAAAGACATTTAGTTTTAAAGACATTTAGATTTATAACACTGATGGCTTTAACTATATATATATTCAATTTAAGAGGTGTTGAACATTCAAACATCAAATGAAATTATTCTTCCTTTTTACAACATATGATAATAAAGTTTTTTCTTTGCTCAATTCATTGTGTTCTTGGAAGAGTAGCATAATAGTTTTATGGTTCGATTTTAATGTTAAAAAAATTTTTTCAAATAAACAAATCTTGTTCAAAGATTATTTGAATATATTATTTTTATAACATAGCTGTATACCAGCCAATATTTGGCTAATTGGTGCATATAACATTTTAGGATGTGAAAACCATAAAATGGAGTCTAGAATTAAATAAAGACAATTATATGAAAACTACGTATAAACAAATCTCAATTCATTCAATTTTGGTTTATTTATTACTTTTGTTTTAAATATCATGTGTGTTCTTGTTGTTCCTATTAAGATTAGCCCACTGTTTACAACGACCAATCAAAAAAATATGTTGTAATATTATTGTTAAATTCAACCAATGAAAATCTTTAACATTATAATTATCCAATCATTGATAGAGAATGCATTACCGCTACTTTATAACTAAACTAACAAATGGAATCAAAGAAAGCCGACTGGTTAGTTTGTTTAAATCCTGGTAAGAAGGAGAGTGAATCAATAGTATTATTATAGAGATCTATAATAAAGTTATAAGCATAGATTTAGCTAACTTTAGAACAAAATTTACTGAAATAGTTTAACTGTCCACTAAACCTGAGTTGTGGGGACAAGTATAATTTACTGACAATAAACATATGTATTTTTTTTTGGTACAGGGTCTTAAAGGTTTGGAAAAGTCTGAGATATTTAAACCAGGCCTGTTAGATTGGTTAACTCTTTACCAGTGAGTTATGAAATCATCAAAATAAAAAAGATTTTATACAACACTCAACCAGAATCAGAATTCATAAATCATGAAGAATTAGGAAGGTAAAAAGTTTTTTTTTAAAATGCAAAGAGAAAATTGAAGATTAACAACAAAAATGTTATCTCCTGGTAAGGATTTGATCCGTTTTAGGTTGACAGACCAAGAATCTAATTTCAAAATAACATGCCCAAATTTCAAGAAATATTATTTTCAAATACTATATAAAATTTCAAGAACATAAAAATATTAGAACATAATTTATCAATAAAAATTCATTGTCTTCTTTTTCTTTCTAATTTTTTATATTATACAGCATAATGAGAAGAATTTAACATAGAAATTTGATATTTTTTGAGTCCTGGAAAGACAAAAGCGTGAAAAGTGTTATTGGTTAAAGCCCAATAGTATTCTGCATTTCATATTCTAAAAGTTTATTACTAAATAATGGAAAAATCTTTTTGTTAAAATAATTTACAACAGTTTTCATAATTTTTTCAAAATTATTGTGTCACATCACTGAATTCTCAAATCTCGTAACACATGACACAAAAAAGATAAAACAAAACAATTTTAATTAACCAACTGTATTCTATAAAAATATAAAACATAATATAATATATCCTTTATTATTAATGTATTATAAAATTTCAAATAATTCATTTAAATGCAATTAACTACAGCTATAATAATATGCCCTTGTTTTTCATTAGCTTAACTATAGTCAAATGTTGGCTGGTAAATTTTTTGATTATTTTTCCACAAATCAAAAAAGTGATCGAAAAAAAATCAACAATTTTTTTTATAAAATTATGAAATAATCTTATTTCATATGATGACAAACTTAATTAACCAATTGAGAGAAATTAATCAATGAGAGTGAAGCACATAAATAATATGCAGTTCACTTCTTTAAAAATACATGAGTATATGTAAAATTACCTATGAATTTACTGTGGCCTTATCTATGAAAAAAAAACTTATAAAAAATTATATTCAAGGTTAAGCAATGTGAATGAGTTACAGGATCCTGCTAGAAATAAAATCAAAAAGGGAAGTTTTAATAAAAATATATTTAGTTTTCTAAAATTTATAATATAAATATATATCTAAAATAAAAAAAAATGAAAAAAAAAAAAAAAGTCAATATTTATCAAGATTCACTCTATATAACACTTAAATTTGGATAAAAATTATATTCTCATACTATAATTCTCTTAAATATGTAAACATTTAGATTTTTAAATATAATATCACTCTATATTCTTTGTATTATAGTGATCTTATCTAAATAAATATCGGATGAATAAATGCAAATTAATTCGATTGTTTCATGGGAGGAATTGAACCTCCGACCTCTGGTTGAAAACCAGTACCCTAACTGCTGAGCTACAATCACCAACAAGCTACAATCGGTGATTGTAGCTAACAGGTTAGAGTACTAGTTTTCAACCAGAGATTGGGGTTTTCATTCCTCCCATGAGACAATCGAATTGATTTTTATTTGTTTATTTGATAGTTTATTTAACGAGATTTAAGACCTATTTAGATTTTTAATAAAAATTTAACGAATATTGGTGTTCAGAAGCAAAATATTCAAAAACTTTTAAACTACAAAGACATTTATACATCAATTAACACAAACTTAGTGAGACAAAAATCAGTTAGTCCCACGGACCAAAAATCAAAATTCTTTTGAAAAGTAAATAATATTGAAGCTTTTGATTCAAATTGAATAAAACAAGTACTTTAGTGACTAATAAATTTTAAAACCATCATTCAGAAAAGCCTTAAAATTAAAATTTAGCACGATCAAAAAAATTTTTGTTTAGTTTCGATAAAATATCCAAACCACGGAAATGCCAAAGTGACTTTCTAGCACCATTTCCAGGAAAAAATTTCACACTTTTGAAGTCTGATAACATTTTCCTAAATGGCAACATATAAACAAATACATTCAAAAACTTTTCCAACTTTGCCGTGAGTCTAATTAAACATTCTCCAAAAAACGAAGATAATAGATAGATTGATTCCTTTCAGAAATACCTGTCAAGGCAACCAACCATATAAATCGGATAACACCAAGTTTTTACATATTGATTAATTATTGACCAAGTTTTTACATATTCATTAGTTCCACAAAGAATTAGGGTCTCATCTGTTTTGTATAACATGGCCAAATTTACTGCATATTTTTCTAACTGGAATAACTTTTTTTGAAAAACCTCAAATATTCTATAAAAATATCTACAAGAGATATAACCAATAAATAAAAGAAAATTCCAGCAGTCAATTTAGCTACTTTCAGATACCACATAGGGTTATGTTACATATAACTGAAACAACCATAGTTATTTTAATTAAAAAATAAATTATCATTCCGTGGAGTGAGACTTAAACAAAACTCTTTTTGTAAAGGAGTCTGCTGTCATTGTTACTGCCCTTCGTCTTGGTCTTGGAGGAGTCATTTCTGGAAAACTGTGTGATTTGTACACAAATTCTGAAATTGTGAGATAATCCTTCCTTGCAGTGTCAACAAAGTCCAACTGAGGTGGTGAAAACGGTATACTGTGTGATGTAATCATATCGTAAGTCAAATCAGTACAACTTTCACGGAAAGCTTTGCTTACATCTAATGTAAGATCAGTCAAGGAGACACTTTTCCGTCTAGACTTTGAGGAACTCTGTCGTGAAGATTTGAAAAATTCCTTACACTTTGATGACTGAGAGCATTCTTTTGTTTTTTCTGTGGCAGATTCTAAATCTGACAATTCCGATGATTTATGTTTTGGTAATTTGGTACAAAAGTCTAAATCTGATGAAAGAATAGCAGTAATGTTTTCTTCACTGTCTGAACACGAACTAACAGATTTTGTAAACAAATCTTGATTACTAAAATCAACGTTTTTGATACTAACAATTTCATCGTGATCTGAATCCGCTCCGACTCCTTCCCCCCGAGGTTCTATCATTTTGTTCTTTTCATCACGCACTCTGTGTATTTCGTTACTAATTAATTCAAGATTGTGCAAAGTTTTTTCATATTCATTTTTTGAGTGCTGAATACCCTCTTGTACTTTTTCCACTCGTTTTTTCTGTATCTAAAAAAGATAAACAAAAAACTAAAATTCAAAATTAATTTCCTAATACACCTTGTTACCTTCATGCTGTAAAGAAAAATTGACTATACCCTCTTCCATAAACTATTTTCGAGTTTCATTTCTGTTGAGTGACAATTTCAAAAATTCTAAAAATGGAGGATGACAAAAATCTAAAAATAGTTTATTGCACCAATTTTTTTTTTTTTTTTTTCTGTGGGTAAACAAACCCTTTAAAAAAAAAGGCTTCAAATAACTATATAATATATATCTAAAGAGTAGGAATAATACCCTGAGATTTTCTTTAAAGATGAAATAGATTGAAAATAAGAACTAGACTAAAAAATTAATATTAATCATTACATAAGATTAACAAAAGCTTTACCTCTAACTGTTTATTTAGTCGTATCTTTAAATCAAAATATGGCCTAAAATAAATAAAGAAATAATTTTTTTCAATCACATTGAAAATTATTCAAAATTATAGTAATGAAGATAAAACTTTTGGGTTAAATAAATCCAGTCCTAATTTCTCAGTAAATAAGAAAATTATGCTCTAAAAACATAAAAATTTGGATATGAAAATCACTAAAAACATAGAACCTAGGATATCGAAATCGATAAAAATTTGGATCTCAAGATATGGAAATAACTTAAAACATAGCTATATTTTATTATATATATATTTTCCAAAACTGCAACCCTCCTCGGTTACTGGGAAACCTAAGCTTTTTCAACAAGCCTTCAATGCTTTGTAGTCATCCACATCTGACTATGATTCTATCTCTTCTTCTGTCTCTTCAAACTTTTCATCTAATTTCATTATATCTATTTCTTCTTCTTCTTTGTTCCTGGTCTTCTTCAAAATCAATATTTCTTTTACTCTTAGCTTTTCTTTGTCGTTTTCTTCCAGTTGTTTCAATTCATTTAGATATTCTTCATCTGTTATTATTTTTGTTTTTAGATCTATCTTTTTTCTTTTTTTTTTTTTGAATTTTTATTTGGGCCATCTACCAAACTCCAAACCAGACACTATTTTATATAAGTTCATTCAATATGTTGGACCCCAGGCATTTACCCAATTATATAACTGATCTTCCCACAACCTTTTCAAGGATTCAAAACAAGTCTGTAAGATGTTGTCAAAATTTAACAATGGTCATACCTTCTTCGTTCGCTTTTTCAATTATATCGATAGACACATGAGTCATGATAAATAAGTAACAAGGGTCACTGCTTGACTTTCTATGAAA
This sequence comes from Euphysa ruthae, assembly GCA_035046665.1. Taxonomy (NCBI): domain Eukaryota; kingdom Metazoa; phylum Cnidaria; class Hydrozoa; order Anthoathecata; family Corymorphidae; genus Euphysa; species Euphysa ruthae. The sequence continues at coordinate 22,280 of JAUZNK010065151.1, forward strand.
AAATTTTGAGCCAGTGAAAATGTCATTGGTCATCCAGCAGTTGTCAGATAATGCACACATAGTCTCTGGAAGGGCATTTTGTTCATGCCATGTTGACAACATGTTTTTTCCCAGAGATCATTAGAGGATCAAGAGCTTCACATGCAGCACTTACAATGGCAAAAGTGATAGTATTCTTGCAACATGCACCACAAGTGACTTTGTATGCCACTTCGTCACAAACACTTATAACTCTACACTTCTGGGGATCATTCAGAAAACCTGATTCATCACAGTTTCAAATTTGTAATAGTTCAAGTTTTTTATCCCTAATTATTTTACCTATCACATCCTAAAAGTCATAAATTAAAAACAGATTTACTGTTGCTGATGTTCTCGCAGAACTAATCATGTTGACTTTTTTCAAAAGTCTAAATTTGAGAATTTGTTCTAAGTCATAAATAATTTGAGTCAATCTTATATAACATAAATATATATTTTTTTTAATATTGTGTGTAACTTCAATCTGCAGATCTCACAAATAGACTACCAAAACTATTTTATGACGATTTTATTCCGTAGAATTTTAAATAATTAAAATATTACTAAAATTCATACCTCAAACATTAGTTTAGTCCAAAAAAGTTAAAAATAATATTTTTTAACAAAAAAATTTTACCATAAATGTCAAAAACATCATTCTCAGTCTAAAAAATTACCCTATTAGGGTCCAGGTTTTATTAGGTAGGCATCTGAATGAAAATAGTATTTCTATGCATCTTTAATTTCATAAGAAATTTTCAAAAAATATGATTTTAGAAAAATTTACAATAACTTCAGTTTTAGTCTAAAAATTATCATATTTAGGCTCAGTACTAAAAAAAGCTTTTGTTGACATTTTTTTAAATAATAATCAAAAGAAATTTTCCAGTCTCCTCTAATTTTATGCAATTTTTCAAAAACATCTGATGAGTGGTTTTAGAGAAAATTTCAAAAACGTTATATTTGGTTTAAAAATTGAACGTATATGAGCCCATTACCGAAAAAAAAATTTTTAACTAAAGACTGTAAGAACAAAAAGAAGCCCTCTATGGTCCTCTAACTTTATGCAAAATTTCAAAAAATATAATAAGCATTTTTAAAGAAAATTTAAAAAACTACATTTTGGACAAATAAATAATCATATTTTGACCCAGTACCGAAAAGAGACATTTTGACAGGTGACTATGAGTCAAAAGAAGCCCAATATAACCCTCTAACTTCATGCAATCTTTTTTGGTCTAAAAGTGATAATTTAAGCTCAGTACCGAAAAGCTAGAGTTTTTACAGGTGGCCATATAGGCCAAAAAAAGACCTCTATGGTCACACAGTTTCACAAAAAATGTCAAAAAAATATCTAAATCCCTTATTTTAAGAAAATTTGCAAAATGTTGATTTTAGGCATAAAATGACCATATTTGGGTCCAACACCGAAAAAAGGTTTTTTTCAAAAATCTGAAGGTGTCAATTTTCTACCCTAATGGTTTCATTAAAGGTGGCAACAAGTGTTAAAAAAATATAATCAAGTTGATCAAGTCTTATGTTTCTTAGAAAACTCAGTTTACCTTGATTTGATTATTTGTTTCTTCAATGATTTTGAAATGTCATATACAATCTTATTTTTCCCTTCAAACTCAACACTTGCATTGCGATGAACTTCCCAAGCTTCTTTAGATTGTTTAGCTGCTTCCATCACCTAGATTAAATAGTAGATGTCTTAAGTATATATTTTTTCTCAAACAAAGTTATCAAAATGTGATTCAACCCATGAAACTATACCAGCAATAGACCTGAATATATGAAATTCTTGGCCATATGCACTTATGACTTATGATAAGTGCAGTATTTCACATTTTCAGCAATTGTATCTTTGATTTAAAATTTACGAGATACATCTTTAGTTAATAAATCATAGAATATCAAAAGAAGTATGTTTTAACACCATATGTAATTTTCATTATTTGTTGAGAAAATAAAAAATTTGTGATTTTTGCTTCACAAAAAAATTAACAAAAATCAATTTCAAGAGAACAATCAATCAATAATAAATCATTTTCAAAAATGAATCCTAAAACAAAAAATTTTATATTTATATTTATACAATTATTTTATGTAAAAAATTTTTAATATTAAAAAATTATTTTTAAAAAATTGTTTTTAAAAAAAGACGGCTGAACTGGATGGAGCACAGAAAACTGGAAAAAAATTGACACCATTTGATAGCTCATAACAAAATCCTATAAAGTTCATATGAAAAGTTTTAAAATAAAAACATCTAGACAAAATGAAAGGAGAAAAAAGAAGAGAATATTGATCCGAAAACTAAAAACAAAGATTAAGGATTAAAGAGAGACTTTAATTATAATCTTTTTGAGTTGATACCATTTTAAATGGAGAAAGGATGGAGTTGAAGTTACAGCTCTGAATTAGGTAACATTTTCAGAGCCATATCGACGGCCTTCAATTTGTTATTGAATATGTTTTTTTATTACAAAACATGATTTTCTTAAGTAAACCAATTCTCATATTAATTTAATTCCATTTTTAAATTTAGCTTTTAATGTGATGCTTTTAGTACTTTTTTTATCATTGTCTAATCAACGAGAATCAACAAAATTATTGAACTCTGTTTTGTTTGCATAAGAAAATTGTTATTCAAGCTAATCATGCGTTTCTCAATCAACACATGGCAGCATTAATCCTGTAAAACAAGAAGAAAGAATATGCAAAGAAGAAAATTTAATACATACTTTATTAATGAAAATGCCAAAGTCATTACACTCTTCTTGATTATATTGTTTTGTTAATTGTTGGAAAAAATTTATCGTTAGCAAACAATAAAAGTTATTTTAGTAAATCTTTTTTTTTCGTAACCTTGGAAATGCACCAAATATCGTTTTTATATTAGAGTGGTCATGTGATTTGATATTTGGCGAGTTATGTTGTTATGACACAAATATCAATGGAGGGGAGGGGCATATATAACGATATAACTAAAATAATTTATTTTTTACAAATAAAAAAAAAAAAGTGTGAGAATTTTTCATCAACCTATAAGTTATTCTCTATAAGGTTTAACAGAAAAACATGTCCTAGATTTTCATATTTATATACAGAAAAAATATGTATTATATTTTTTTATATATACAGAAAAAATATGTATTTATTATTTTGCAAAAGATTAAGTTTTTTTTTAAAGAAAGTGGCCAGACAGAATATTTATTATTCCTTTGAAAAAGCTTTGATTTAATGGATAGTTTTGCAATATCTATATCAATTTTGTGTGTGCGTGTTGCGTCTTGGAATGTTCTAAAAAAGAATTTGTTTACATAGAAACATTGTCGAAAAACTTTTGTTTAACAAAATAATATTTTTCCAGCGTCTTTTTACAAAGCCTGCAGTACTAGCAAGAAAATTAAATAGAAAACGGACTGAGTCACTCATATAAAATCCTGACCAAAGAAGTGACAACTAAACTACCATTTTTTTTTCTTTCATTTTGCACAAAAAACTCTGCACAAGTGCTTTTAATAATGTATTTTTAAATTAAGTAAAATATTCTTCTTAAAACATAAACATAAGAAGCTAAGCATAATTGGCTTTACAGTAATTTTAAAATCCCAAAATTATAAATGATAAACATTCCATAATAATTGATTTACAATAATCCAAATATTACTTAAACAATGATATTATCAATAATAGAATAATAGAAATAAATATTAGGGTGCTCAGAGAAAACGATTATGAATCTATCATATTTGTTTCCCAAAATAACTATTCTCTACATAAAACCAATAATTAAATATCAATAATAAATCTATTTTAGAACATAATGATTCATATTCTAAAATAAAATCGAAGTTTGATTACAAAAAACATTGCGTCTGCACTCTTTTGCAGATGCTTGAAGATTGTACCACAATGAAAACAACGTTAATTGAGTCAGCCACAATCAAGACCATATATTCCAAGGGAAATGAAATAAACGAAGAGACAAAAGGTTGATAAATACAATAACATAAAATAAAGATTATTCAAGTGGGATATAAAAGTTTTACCCGACAGCATTTCCTTGCTGTCGATCGTTAGAAGTTAGACAGTAATATCAATGGCAATTGCTTTTTTTAACTTAATTTCTTCATCTAGATATAAATCAAACAACTTCACTTTAAATTTTGTTCATTAAAAATGCTTAAAAAAATGTTACTAGGCAACAAGAAATTTCAGTACATACCCATATGGATCAACTGATGTGCACAATGCCTTTAATTCATAAAAATTTAAAAAAAAAATGAAATTGAAGATTGAAGATTTTTTCAAAAATGAAAATAAGGGAATTTCTAGTTCTTTAAATGATTTTGAGCAAAGTATCAGATCTAAAGGGTTGAAAGCTTGTAATGCGGATAGATTATCGTTGAACTGAAAGTGTATAATTGATATGATAATTTCCTGTTTGCCCCCAGATTTGACAGCAGTAATTCGAGTGAGAAGAGAAAATAGAGTAGTTATTTTTAAGAGTAGGTTTATAGAACAACCACAATTTAATTGCTTCATCTAGATATAAATCAAACAAATTAATTTTAAATAGTGTTTAAAAAAAATCCTTTAAAAAAACTGTTACTAGGCAACAAGAATTTTTAGTAAATGCCCATATAGATCAACTGGTGTCCTCTATGTCTTTACTTCATATAAACCTGCAATGTTCCAGAAAAATCTGTGGAACGATTTTGGATTAAGGGACATGATAAACACATGGAAGCATAGACATCTTTGTTATTCTAGAAACTAAAAATATTGCTTTTGTGGCACTTCAGTGAGATACAAGATATGTATACTAGCCCAAAAACAACATACAGTATTGAACAGAAACTCATCAGAAGTGTAATTTCTAGAATATTATGAAACCTAAGGCCCTGTTGAACAAAAATTTCAGCAAGTGGCCATTATTAGAGAATATCTTTTATGGTTATACAATCAATCATGAATCAATAAGCAACGATGAAATCATAGCATGGTTAACTAGTAAAAAAAACAATGTCTTCAGAAAAAAAAATACAAAAAACTTTTTTGGAATTTTTCCTATGTGAGTAAATGCAAACAAGCCATGACGTTAATGCACTTCAAATTTACATCATATCCATAATGATTACTTCAATAAAGTAAACATTTTTAAAGGGCTATTGAAAATCAAAACTGGCAAAGTTAAGAATGTGCGATGTAATAATAAGACAGATTAACTACTTTATTGAATGAAAAATTCCTATTTAGCAGAGGTCTTAATATAACTGTGATATAAAATATAATTCAGCAAATATTATTTAAAAATTTTCTTAAAAAGCAATATAATTTCAGCCATAAAATGAAAAACTAACTTTATAAAGAACGTTTAAACAAACCTAATTTTTTAACTATACCATCAAAATTATATTTACAAAGTATAAAACTCATATTTTGTACAATGCCTGCATTTTAAATTTCAATTATTCAGAATTATTTTTATTTAGTTTTTTCTGAATTATTTGCTACAAAAGATATAAAAAAAAATTAAAGTAATGTATAATCCTTATTTTACATTTTTAAATATTTTTTACCTCATATAGCAATCATAATGAAACAGAAAATTTGAAAATATGTCTTATTAGTTTATGAAAAAACTTTTTAAATATATATTTCAAATGTTTTTCTTTTTATTTATATAGTTATTAAGACAAACTATAACAAACTATCAAAATACCCCAGCCAAAACAACTTTTTTTATATATATTTTGTAAATAGTAGGCTAAAGTGAAGATTTCCCTAGGATTTTATATTGAGATGATTTCAGTGGCAAATGAGCAATCTTAACAATGGTGTAAAAATTTCACTTGCCACAAATTAATCTTAATATAATTGCTGACCATAATAAAATAAAGAACGATATCACTTTGATAACTTAGAAAGTTTAAGAAAATACAAAATTAGTTAAATTTATTAGCAGAAATATAACCTTTCAAATTATTTACTCAAAAAAAATATGGCATATCATACCACATATCACAAAGGAAGAAAATACTTTATTTAGAATTCTCTCTGTTTGAACCTGGTCAAAATTTTACAAAATAAAATATAAATTACCTCAACAGTAGCCTGATTTAGCATTTCTTGCAATGCTGGATCAAGTTTCCTGTTAGCAGAAGAAAATGCAATGCGTTCAGCTTCTGCAACACGTTTCTTTGCATTAAAATGTCGACTTTGAGCTTGTTCGAATCTTAATGCTGCTTGGTGAAGTTCATTGTGACTCTGCATAATTGAAAAATTAACCTATTATATCTTTATAATGATCTTTCTATCTACATTTATTTTAATAATACATGATAGAAAATTAACCGTAGCATATGATATTCCTATTGAATTTGTGCCAAGAAGGGAGCCACAGATGTTGTGCTTTGTGTCATCATATCTTCTATGATTCCACAGCACAGTCTTGTCTTAAAAACCAAAATATAAAAAAAATCCAGATGCAAAATTTTTAAAAGTTTTAAGTTGACTTTGACTTCATAAATTGAAGTACAGTGAGTGAAAAGAAAGTACACTGCACAGCCTCTAAATACCATATTTAAAGAAAAAAAAATTAAAGAACCAATGATTAAAGTCCTCAAAATTCATGATTTATAGCCCGGCACAAATCAAACTTTGCAAAAAATATTAAAAATCCCAAATTAAAATAGTTCGTGAAAATAAAACTTGAAATTTTTGAGCATGGCTGATACGAGAAATTTAAACTATAATTTTACATTTTTTTTTGGTTTTACAAAATTAATCAGTATAGAATGAATCATTATATCATTGTCCTGCCATCAAATTAATCAAGACAAATCTTTATGCTTACATATTATTTATATTACTATTACCACCATATTATTTAAGTATTCAATTTCACTCAAACAAACAAATTACTTACAAACTTAGCAGCTTTTAATGCATCATAATATGATCTTGACTTATCTACTGACTTCCCAAGTTTTGAATGAGATACTTTGAGATGAAATGTAGCATCTTGCATCATTTGTTGAAATAAAGCTTGTGCTTCCTAAGGACAAAAAAATTAAAGCTAAATTTGATCACAAAAACAAACTAATTTAGAAGTAGTTTTAAAATATTTCCATGGTAATGTTAGTGAAATTTTAAATTAAGAAAAAAATATTTGATAGAATCAAAGCATAAACATACTGTAAATTAATTCTAATATAACCAATACTGCTTTAAAGACAAAAAAGTTCATATATTGTAATTACTTATTTTTTTAAGATAAATAATCAACAATTTTGAATAAAGGAGGCTAAAAATAAAGGAAAATACTCTTACCCCATACTCAGTCTCCAAGTGGTTGATACCATCTGCAGCAGCATTTAAACAATCCAACTCACACTTAAAGAATTAAAATAGATTTCTGACAGACAATACAACTTAATGGTACATAAACACACAAAACTAGAAGAGTTTCAAAGGTACTTTTCATCAACCATTAAATCAAATTTTTTTAAGACTATACCCCCAGATATTTATGTTTACTCTAGCTAAATCATACTTAAGTATATTGGAATATATATGGCTTCAATTACTAGAAAAAGGGTGCTCAAGATTACTAAAATAATCAAGCCATAAAACAATATTAATGAAACAAAATGTTTAATACTGTAGCTATGAAATTGGAAGAATGTTTCATACCAACGTCATCCTTAAAGTAATAAATGGACAAGACTTTTAAGGTTTTTTTTATCTGTGCATGTTTTTCAATGAGAAACTTTTTCCTTTCCATGTGATACCATTTCTGGGAAATAATACTAGTTAATGATTACCAAATATTTCTGTAAACAAATGGCTAAATTGAAAAACTAACGAAAAAAATTTTTTTCAATCTAAAGATTCCAACTTCAAAAATCAAAAAATCTTTTTTAGTTATATTATTTTTACTTTTTATTTTTCAAACCTTAGCTCTAAAAGTAAACAAAATTTTTTCAAACAAAATAATGTATTTATGTGTATCTAAATGTATAATGATAGTGAAAGTACTCCATAGAAAATCTCACTTTGATGCGTGGATCTAATTCTTCAGCATCATCTTCATTTTGATCTGATTTTCCGTCATTATTTAATTCATTGTTTGCTATCATATCTACAACAACAGCCATTGAAAATAAAAATACCTTTTCTCTTTTTGAAAAAATAAAGTGCACAAAATGTTCACAAGTTTATAAACTTAATTAATATCATCCAGGAGATTGACAATTTCGTTTAAGTCTGATTTAATCTTTGTTTTACTAATCCACTTATAAAATATCAATCAAACAATAACAGTTTCTTATGTCAAATTTAAATTCCAATATGAAACATGAAACAAGAAATCTAATTTTACATAATTCTTTTAAGTACCTAAGAAACAGTACTAAAAACAATTTCTTGCTGAGATAAGCTTTTGAACAAAAACCTAAGCGTTTATCTAGCTTTATTGTTATTTTGTTTATATTAGGTAACTAAAGTGAGTCTGAATTAAAAATTACATCAATTTAGATTCTTAATAAACACTAAATAAGAATAAAAAAACTACACTAAGGTTACATTAACTCTCAACGTTTTAATAGCCTTTGTTTAAAAAAAAATTTTTTTTTTTAAAATAGAGTTTTCCAGACTCTATTTAGCTTAGAAATGTGTTTTTTTTAACATAAT
>JAUZNK010065152.1:0-14535 GCA_035046665.1 Euphysa ruthae
TATTATATATTTGTATTGTTATAGATTAGCTTGTTTTGAAATTCAAACAAGTTTGTTGAGTACATCACAGCTTAGCGACAACATAATGAAGCATTATTACAACCAGGTATGTTTCAATGTTTAAATATTGCTTTAGACTTGTAAATATTTTTGTGTGGAAATTTGTGTAGGCTTTGTGTAATAGTATATAAACCTATGAAATCACTTACATATTTACTTCAGTTTATTACATCTGGTTTTTAAATTTGTTCTACCAAATCTTATGGTGTGGTGTTATTGTTTATCGCGGACACTAAGTCACTCATGAGCTTTTCACTTAAATTGATTATTTCTTATAATTTTGGTAATTTGCCTAATAGCAATTTATTTTGGTTATATTTGAAGAAAGTTACTAGATCCATTAGTCACTGAGAATCTGTTCTTCATTATTTTGTGGTCAGAGTTTTTTAGTTTTGTAATTATTGTTCTTTGTAGGCCATCAAACAACTTTACATACTTGTGTTGGGATTGGATGTCCTTGGAAATCCATATGGTTTAATAACTGGAGTTGGAGCAGGAGCCAAGAACTTCTTTTACGAACCATACCAGGTAACAACGAATAGTTTATTATTCATTTATTATTACTAGAATAAGACAAATCCGCAGGAAAAAATTTATTTAAAATTACTAACAGCTAAAAATTTGAATATTTTATTGTGATTTAAATTAATAAGTCCGGAATTTTAATTTTTCTGGAAAATTTTTTATATTTTTCAAAATTTGTTTATACACTTTAATATTATATAATTTGTTTATACACTTGCATATTATATGATTTATTTATACACTTGCATATTATATGATTTGTTTATACTTTTGCATATTATATGGTTTGTTTATACACTTGCATATTATAAAACTTGTTTATACACTTGCATAAAATATGATTTGTTTATACACTTGTGTATTATATGATTTGTTTATACACTTGCATATTTTATGATTTGTTTATACACTTGCATATTATATGATTTGTTTATACTCTTGCATATTATATGATTTGCTTATACACTTGCATAATATATGATTTGTTTATACACTTGCATATTTTATGATTTGTTTATATTCTTGCATATTATATGATTAGTTTATTCACTTGCATGTTATATAACTTTTTTATACACTTGCATAATATATGATTTATTTATACACTTGCATATTTTATGATTTGTTTATATTCTTGCATATTATATGATTTGTTTATACACTTGCGTATTATATGATTTGTTTATTCACTTGCATATTATATAACTTTTTTATACACTTGCATAATATATGATTTGCTTATACACTTGCATAATATATGATTTGTTTATACACTTGTGTATTATATGATTTGCTTATACACTTGCATAATATATGATTTGTTTATACACTTATTATATATTATATATATATATTATATTTTGCATATTATATAATTTAGAATTTGTTTCTTGGCTTAATAGGGCTTGATTCAAGGACCGGAAGAATTTGCTGAAGGTCTTGCATACGGTGTGAAAAGTTTAGTTGGAGGAACAGTTGGTAAGTATTGCTGTTTGGCTCATAATCATCATTTGTGTTTTAACTTGTGTTTTCTTTGCTTGCATGAGTTGAGTGAGGTTGTTAATATTGACTTGCAAATTTTTCTATCTTTGGCTAGTTCAATATTTACATTCTCTTTAAGCTCACTTCTAACTACCTAACACCTCACCCAGCCAGGTCTTCCTTTGATTGAATGACTATTCTAATATTCCTACATTGAGTATTCCAATTAGCTTTATCCATACTTTTTAAGTTAACATACTATTGAAGCTGTCTAGGATTTATAAGTTTCTTTAAATTACACTTTCTCTTCCTATTTGTTTAAACACTATTTTATGGTTTAGCTCTCTCCCATAAAATGCTTTGTACACAGTGGCTAGTTTCTACAATTTTATTGCTTAAATAGCATGCAAGATTTGGCAGATTAAACTGATTTGTTTTTATTTTTCTAATCAAATTTGCGTCATTATTTATTGGTTTATGACATTATTCAGAAAAAGAATGTGTCTTTTCTTGTATCACACTTCCAAGACTGTTCTATCAATCCTTTCTAAAATTTGTATAGATTTATTATTTCGAATGCCCGATTGCTCAAGGTTTAGTTTATGATATTTTTTTCTAATTTAAAAAAAGTTATTTAGCCTTTTTTTTAAAAATTAAATTTTTTGTCGACTCAAAATTGATTCTAAATTTTTTATTTTGTATGAATTAATGTGACTGGCAAAATTTTTCACTTCTAATTTCCAAGTTAAATGACCTAATAATAAATCAAATAGTTTCAAATTTTTATAGATTTCTCAAAGTTTATTCCATAAATCTTTTCAAACTAACTGACCACATAAAAAATTTCCTACAAATTCTTATTTCTTAACAACAAACTCTTTAAAAAACTTTACGGAAACCTGTGAAAACTTGCAAAATTACTTCTTGTAGCTAGTGTTTCTTTAAGTCATTTCACAGGTATAAACTTTCCATTTTAGAGAATTAGCCAGTTCCGTCAAACTTTAATAATTTTTTTTTCAAAAATCTACTAAAGTCTATTCTTCTTAATTTTCTATATAAGGTCAGTCATGAAATTTTATCTTAATTAAAATTACATGTCAAGTGCAAATTAGGGCTTTTATTTTAAAATTATGGGATAGCCATGTATACTTTAATAATTTCTTAACTGATTAATAATGTTTTTTGTATTAACACAACAGTACGTAATGGCAATAATACTAATACCAGAACAAAAGGTTATAGGAAATGGAACAATAATTACATATGTATTAGAGAAAATATATGACCATATGTGGTCCTAGCATCAGCTGCCATAAATTTTAAAAATAAGGCATAATACTACACTTGACATGCAGCCATAACATTTAAATATTAAGAAAACTGGTAAAAACATTGCTCATGATTTTTTTTTATCTATTTCAAATGAATACCTTAAGATTAAGATGAAACTATTAAAACTGTTAAGGTGAAATTATAAAATTAAATTGAGTATGTTGTTGATGGTGTGAAATTTAGCAGTTAATTTTTCCTGAAAATTTACAATTTTGATAAATTTTAAATTATATCAAATAAAATTTCCTATAAATTTTTGTTTTATTACTATCCCACATTTTTGCCAACCTTAAGATATTGGTAAATGCTGTATTTCTACTTTTAAAAGAGAAAATAACTTCCGGACAGAATATCTTATTTTTTCGTATTTTTTATACCAAAACAATTTGGATCTGCCTTTGAAATTGCTTTAAGCAGTGATACAAATGAGATTACAACTGACCCGTTCATTATTTTGATAAATTTATTGCATTATGAATGTAATGCGAGTGCTTATTTTCTGGGGTGTGAGAATGGCTTTCTGTAGTAATTGACTTATTATCAACTACAGATTTTGTAACCTCTGACTGACATTAACAAAAAATTTTAGGTGGAGTATCGGGTGCAGTGTCAAAAATTACAGGAACTGTAGGGAAAGGTCTTGCAGCACTGACAATGGATGATGAATACCAACAAAAGCGGCGACAACGGATGAGTCAAAGGCCAACAAATTTTGGGCAAGGGTTAGCTAAAGGTGGTCAAGGTTTGGTAAAGGTAAGGTATTTTATGATAGCTCTCTTTTCAGCCATTGAAAATATTTTCATTTTGGTTACGTGATGTATCTTGTCTTTTACTGTTGAAGCTGCAATCTTCTACGATTCAAATTGAGATATTCTTTAGTTTGCTGTCTAGTACTGGCTTCTAACCTTTCAGGAAACAACTCAGTTAAAAAAAAAAAAAAAAAAAAAAAAAAAGAGCATTTTAACAAAAATTCAAAAAAACCCTTTGTAACAACTTTAGCATCTACAGAAGACATCATTTAACCTATAGGGTCACCTTCTGTAAATTTTGATTCCTTAGCAATAGGACCCTTTTAAAGCAATTTTTCTCCAAAAATTCATGTTTTCACGAATTCAAAATTTGATTGTATTTTTTTCTTGTTAAGTTTTGCATGAAATTAAATGGACATGACAGACATCATTTCATTGATCTGGCTATTCTTCAGAGTCCTTTTCCAAAGTGGCCCAGAAATCGTAATATTTGCAAAGTGTAATTTAACCCTTATGGTTTTACGCAATATTTCAGCTGACATAATTATGGTTTTGTTTTTCCATTTTTGTATTGTTATTATTGTTTTTTTTAATTTTCTTGAAACAATTAAAAAGTTTCTCAATTTATATCAATAATAGCTTATAAAAAACAATGATGTGATTTGGTTTGCAACATTCTTCTTACAGGGTATATTTTCTGGAGTGACTGGTGTTGTTGTTAAGCCGTATGAAGGTATATTTTTTCTCCTTTATTATTTGCTATAAAGTAAACAATGCTCATATTCTCTACTAGTCTTTTCTCCTAGACTATTTAGCTTTTTTTTTGAAACTATACTGCGGAGAATTAATATAAAAACTTATTTTTACTGACACGAATCTTGTAGTTTTAGGTCTCATAATGAAAATGTACACACTATGCCAGAATAACCATTTTTGTTTTTAACAAAGTTTGCTGCGTTAAAATTTCAGGAATTTACAAGTTATGCCTTAACATCCTTATAAAAAATTTTCATGCTGCACTGTTTCACCTAGCTCTTATTAAAGGTCTAAATTTTTTATATTAATTTACTTCATAATTTTTTTGCTAAGTCCCATGTTTTTTTAATTATTTATAAAAACTATTTAGGTATGAAAAGTTTGTAAAGCATTGTTTGCTCTGGTAATTCAAGAACCTTGTGGCAAAGGTTACTTTGATACTTTTTTGCCTCCTCTAATTCCAAAGTTTTCACACATAAATAAAAACCAAAAGTAAATTTCAAGTGCTAAATGTCTATTTATAAGATGATAATAATTAATTAATATAATTAATTTCATAAATATTGATATTTAATCAGCCAAATGTAATATCTGGAGAGAGTTTTGCCTTTGTGAAACTATATAAACAATATCTGGTATTTGAGAGGCAAAAAAATAATTTTATCATTATACTAACCTCTAAAAAGTTAATTTTGTGTTACTGTGAAATGTGATGTCAAAATTTCAGAAATTTTTTACTAAAGTCAATAATTATCTGCTAACCAAAAAAGCAAATGATAAATATGCAAACAATGAGCTAAAGAGTAGTTAATTTATTTAGATTTTTAATCACGCTATGCATAATTTCTTAAGTGAACAGAATACTATTGCTCATATCCTTGTTTTCAGGAGCTAAAGCGGAAGGTGCAGGTGGATTCTTCAAAGGTATTGGAAAAGGTTTAGTAGGTGTTATTGCGAGACCTGTTGGGGGTGTTGTAGATATGGCCAGCAGTACTTTTGATGGACTAAAAAGGTAAAAATTTGGGGCAATTATTGATCTTAATAGTTTGTAAAGGAATGTACAATCAAAAATTGTAATATATCTTTAAAAATAACACTATTTTTAAATTTTATTCAAATTTATAATTTTAATTTCATGGATCAACCCACATTTTCAATCAATTTATACAAGGTTAATGGGTTTTCATTTATATGTACAAATTATATAATTACCGATCAAATATATTGTAATAACGGTATACGCATAAATTATAACGGTATACGCATAAATTATAACGGTATACGCATAAATTATAATCATAAGAAAATGGAAAGAGGAATAAATAGAGGAATATTTGGTACCAAATGTATAAGGGGGTTCAGTAATTAAAGCAAGGTAATATCATAATGGATTACCTGTTTTGTTTTTTTCTGGTTACAAATTATGTGTAAAACCTCCTTTATTTTAATGGCATACTTGTTGTTTGAAATGTCTAAAATAGAGATACATTTCATTGTGCAATTGTCCTCACAACTTCTTTTTTTTGCAAATGTTTGTATGTGACACTTCTCATCAGTTCTACAATGCTCACTAATCCTATTTTCTTTCCTTGAACCTAGGCCATTTAGGAGGTAATTTTGGTTCAAAATACAATTTTTGATTTTTATTAAGAATTTATGTTGATGTTATGTTGAAACTCGATATGCTGTTGGAAAATTTTATTTCTGAATTTTTTGATAATGTTGGACATTTTTAAAAAAATTGGATCTGGGTCTAAACAGAATTTTTAGATATTATAATATTGGAAAATTTTTGATAATTTTTAAGAACTGAATTTGGTTCTGCATAAGTTTTCTATGTAAACTTTATTACTTTTACCATGTTGGTGTCATAAGATCCTTTTCTTATTGTTCCACTTTTTTTGGTATAATTAATTGATTTACGATTTTATTTAATTAGTAACATGAAATCATAGTTGATCATGTTTAAAAAAAAAAAAAATTATATTGATAAAAATATAAATTATTCATGTTGATTCATATTATTTTTTGAGTTAATACTAATTTACCCATTTAACTTATTTTTGCTATATCAATTCTTTCAAATACTGGAAATTTTTGCAATGTTTCTTTTAACAAAAGGTTAGTTAAATGTTTGATAAATATACGTTCGCCAAAGCTTTGAGGCGTTTGGTGGATATAACCAATGTGTTAGTGAAATGAATACAATTTTAATAAATCTATCTTTAGAAAATTGAATATAGAGGTTAAAAGGCCATAACTTCAAAAATATTGTCTCATGCATATAAAGCAATATAATTTTAAATTAAAAAGGAATGTTTAATCAAGTAACAAGAGAACAATGCATTATCTCAAACAGAAAATAATAATGCCCTCCTAACTATTGAAAATTTAAATAGAAGAATAAAAAAATTTTTAAATTTTAGATACATGATGCATGAGGAAAACGAACAAAAATTTGTTTTATGCAATACCTAATATCTTAACATAATACTCTAAATTTAGTGACAAGATGGCTAATGATTCTTCTTGAAGTCATAACATTTTTTGTTATAAACTGCGCAAATACCAATAGCAGTGCCTTCAGCTGATCTTTCTGAGTAATGTTCCTTTAAATTTTTAAGCCGTAAGGTATCACTTGGCTCTTGTGATTCATAACCTTATGTTGATGTACAAAACTTACCAGTCGATTCACAACAAAGCATAACGAGAAACATCTTGAATTTGTGATATCATTTGCCTGGGACTGAATGCAGACTATTGTATCTCATAAATAAATATGCATTAAACATGTCTTTCTAAAAAATTTCAATAATTTTGTTGGGCTTTTTCTAATTGGGTAAGTCAGTCGTTCTTATCAAAGTTTGGTAAGATGACCAAATTCATATTTTTTTGGAATACAGAATTCAAAGGTTCTAAAAGCTAAGTTGAAAAATGAAAATAATTTTTGTCGAGTAATTATACAAATAAAATTTTGAGGCGCTGAAAGATTCTGACCAAAATAATTATTTGTAAAGTAAGTACAAACATCAGTTTTCATGTTGGATATGTTGCAATAGCTATATTTAATGGCTTCTTGTTTGATATCTGTAATAATACCATTTATTACATTGATCGCACCTTCAAACCTGGATTTAAACAAACTAACCAATCATTAACTAGTCATTAATTTTTTAAATTATGAAGTAGCAATAATGCAACATCAACGATTGGATTATTATAACAATATTAAAGATTTTTATTGGTTGGTTTTAACAATAATATTGCAAAACATTCGACTACAGGATAAATCACAACTGAATGCCAGCGTATATTTTGTGGATCCGTGGCTCAGTGGTCTAAGGAACCGAAATACAGAGACTGTAATGATGAGGTATGTGGTTCGAGCCCATTTGATGACTGTATTTATAGTGAAACCACCATCTAATTCATGCAACATATTATAACAGAATCTTTAGGTGGTGTATATCTGCCCTTGTCCTGTGTCCCAAATTCGTAATATATGTATCTATATAAAAAAAGGCTTCATTATAAAAAACGAAAACGATTTATTATTAATATGAAAATGAATATTCTTACAGGATAAGAACACATCAATTTAAAAAATAAATTGCTATCAATGTGTGTCCTGCACAAAAACAAATTAAGAGTTATTTGGATAGAATGTTTAAAATCTATTTTAAATGTACTTCAGTTTCTTTTTAAAATCATTGTGACTTTTTGTGTGTCTAATCTCCAGCGGTAAGCTGTTGTATATTTTTGCACCACTAGAATAGAACAACTTCCGAGCAAACTCTAATTTCTCAGCTGGAAGTCTTAATATCGCATTTTTATTTCTAGTTCTACTATCATGAGATTGAAATAATCTTTATAGTTGGAGCAAATATTATTATCAATACATTTCTTCACCACGACACACGCATTATTTTATAAGGTTCTCAATCGAAGAAAGGTGTATGTTATCCTGACTGATAATCTTAGGTGCGCGACGTTGAAGTGATGCTATATTATTGTGTATCAGTTAGTTGGAGAATTACAAGGTTATTAAAAGTAAAGAGAGGTACTATTATTGCTGAGTAGATCTTGTAACTTGGTCTTGCTGTGAGAAAATGTCTCCCTTTTTCTAACAAACATAGTCTAGTGCTCACTTTCTTGTAAGTTGTGTTGAAAAATTTTAAGTGTAACGAGGAGTCAATAACACATCCCAACTATTTTTAAGTAGTTGTAAAGTTAATAACAGCTTCTATCTAGGTAATTTTTAGAAGGTCTGATTTTTTTAATCCTTTGCTAGTACCAAATAACATTAATTCTGTTTTTCCTTTGTTTAGGTTAATAATAAGGTCATTTTTGAATAAGCATTTTTCCATGTTCTCCATGTCTTCTAGTGTCATCGGCATACTTTGATTACGGAACAGTTTTTTAGACACACTGTTAAGAAACATAATAAATAAACCTAATAACAAAAGCATAATAAATAACAAGGGGCTGACTATTGACCCCTGTGGTGCACCTGACTGAAGCTTAAATGGCTCAGATGTTTCTCTATTAATAAAAACTCTTTGATCTCTGTTGAATAGGTAATCAGTAAACTAATCAAGTTCATTTTTTCTCACACCAAAGCTAATTAGCTTCTTCAACAGTATAATGTGTGATATAGTATTGAATGCTTTACGAAGGTCAATGAATACTGCTCCTACTAAATGTCCCTTGTCCACTTTTTCTTGGATATTATTAAGTAATAGAGTAGAAACTAACTGTGCGGACCTTTTTGAACGATATTCAAACTGGTTGTAGTTGAAGACTTTTCATTGTTTTCTTCCAAATGCTGTTACAATTGACAGTGAACGGCTTTCTTAAGAATTTTCAACAACACTGGAAGATATGGATCTAAAGTTTTGCGGTCTTCCAAAGTGTCAGCACGTTAGAACTTTTTGGAGACATATTTATATTGTGTGCTACTGGTTTTGAAATACTAATAGTACAATCTATTAAAAGATGTGTTGGTAGCTCTTCAAGACCAGTTGATTTGTTTCGTTTTAGCAATTTCTGTTCGCATACTACGAGGTTATTTTAAACGTAACTGAACTAAAATTTATGTTATTGACTATATTTGGTTGTTCTTACTAAAGAGTTTCTCCAAATAATGTTTTCTAGAATGATGACTTTTTCTTTTACTTTTTGGACAGCTGTACTGAAAAACTCCTTGAAAATGTTTACAGGAGATTTTTCTCCATTGAGTGATTTAATTGATACAGATATCACCTTTTTAGGCCAGGGCAATTTAATCTTTTATTGTATAGCCCCACCTGACCCTTTTTTCTTCATATCAAAGAAATATTTATAAATGATGATAAAGAATTTAGATAAATTTAGAATAAATTATTTAAAATAAATTTTAAATAACTGACATTAAAATATCATACTATAATTGTTTCTTTTGATTCATCATTTAATAATGAGAAAATTTCATTAAACATATTATTGAAATCAGGGCGTAGATATTTTGATGTATCCGGTTGATGATATAAAACCATTACAATAAAGCTTTATGAATTTTTAATGAATTTCTCCATAATAACATTCTCTAGATGTCGTTTTTCTAAATCAAAACACCTTTAAACTATACACTTTTTCTTATGTAAACAGCAATTTCGCCGCCAATATTATCTGATCTCTTATGTGGTATAAATATATAGTCTGAATTGACATCGAGTGACATAACGTTGTAGAGAGATCATATGTTTTTGCAATCTGTTTTATGTAATAGAGTTTTCTGAGTGTTTTTAACGTGTGACGCCACACAATATATCACACAATTTAAAAAATGAGAATTTATGTTATGATTAATTAGGAATATTAATTTGTTATTTTTCATTCAAAGTAATTTTTTTTCTAGAATAGTTTTTATGCTGAATCCATTTTTATAGGTTTTAAAAAACTTTTTTTTTGGCTCCTTTATGGAGCCAAATTCAATATATTTTACCTTGAAATGCATAAATCAAAAAACAGCAAAATTCACTTCTGTTTCTTTTCTTTTTTGTTTTTTAATTCTAGGCTCCATTTTAAGGTTGCGAAATTCTAAAATGCTATGTGCACCAATTAGCCGAACCTTGGCGGGTATGCAGCTAGTTGAGTTAATTTCCTTCTCTAAAATTTTAAGACACCAAAGAAGAAAAACTAAAAATAAATTTTCAGTAATCCTAGTAGCAAAGCATGTTGGTACTACTTAACTTATTTATTGATTTTAATGTTATTTTGTTGCATATTTAGTACAACAAGTGGTATAAAAAGTGTTGGTCACACCCGTGTAACAAGAGTGTTTCATGCTGATAAGGTAATCATATATTTCAAATCAGTTCATAAATTCT
This sequence comes from Euphysa ruthae, assembly GCA_035046665.1. NCBI lineage: Eukaryota > Metazoa > Cnidaria > Hydrozoa > Anthoathecata > Corymorphidae > Euphysa > Euphysa ruthae. Next base: position 10,772 of record JAUZNK010065152.1, read on the forward strand.
GACTATTTCAGAATAATTTATTCTGTTAAATGTTGGCAACACTGATGATGTTACAAGCTGATTGAAAAATAATATTAATATATAGCAATTAATATATTACAACTTTTCGGGGGATTTTTTTTTCTCTAAATTCATCAGTTGTCTTCAAATATCTCATTGTTGAGACTGGGTCCAACAGTGTGTCATCTTTCTATTATTTCTTTAACCAACCACCAATTCTTTTTATAGTTTTATAGGTAAAGTGGTTTAGATCTTTTGATCCAACAGTGTGTCATCTTTCTAATTTTTCTTTAATCAATCACCATTTCTTTTTATAGTTTTATAGGTAAAGTGGTGTAGCTCTTTTGATCCTACAAACCATTTTTTTTGTGAAAATTATGTCTAAGTATTTTTCGAGGAAATTTTATTTTGATTACCTGAGACTGGTGTTGACAAAATGAGATATGAGATGGCTCTGTATGCTATATTTTTTAAAACCAAATATTATTGCATGTCTTTCAGGTTTTACGTAGCTTCGATGAATACGCAGCAGAAGGAAATAGAATACTAACTGTAAGTTTTTTTTAATTGTAATTGATAAAATTTGCTGAAATTTTAGTGGCTGATTTTTTTACTAAAATTTCTGTGACTGTGGCCTTAAAAGATTACCTTTAACCTACTGGCCTTGTTTTTTTTTTTAAATAAACACTCAAGATGTTGGTTACAAATTTCGATACTTTAGAATTCATTTATTCAGTGGGGTTATATCAAAATAGAGATTTAGTAGATACAAAAGTAAAAAAAAAATGGTAACCGTTGTTTCCATTAATAAAGGAATATAACTGAAAAGTTCAATGAGAAAATAGAAAATTGAATTAAAATTTAGTCGGACAAGGGTGTTGATTCTTTTATCTCAATGAATTTTTTTTTTAAGTTTGTTTGAAAATAAATAATAAAACTGGGGAAATTTCACTTAATTATTTAATTTCAATTATTCTATCGACAAAACCCTGAAATTATTTTTATTGGGATTTTCATTCAATAGAAAGGGCTACTATATTGCTTGGTGGCTAATCTCCACTAAGTAATAATTTCAAAGAAAGTTTTCACCAATAAAGTATCCTCAAAATTTGGATTTTTTTGGTTAGGTCAGTGCCATTTCAGTTTTGTAAATATCTCCTTTTCCATGATAATAATGACAGGTGTCAAAATTGACAGGTTTATTTCAAAAAATAGTATTTTCCCCTAGAAAGTATTATCTGATTATGCTATAATTTTGTAAATGTTAGTCTTATCATTTTAGCTCATCTACTGTTTTAAACATACTGTAAGGTCTGTAGGCTAAACAGGCTAAATTTTCGTCAGAAAATTGCCTCTTTCCCAAAAAATTGTCTCTTTTCTCTTTTAATTTGTTCTCCAGGAGCCCATTTTTAAGAGTTTTTATTTCAAATTTTTCATAAATGAATTAAATGAGCTTTTATAGTCTATTATTATATTTTCCTCAAAAAATTCAATTGTAAGACCCTTGGGATTCCATAAATTCATCTTTTTCTTTCCATTCTTTTGCAGCATTTTATTCTTAAAATTCTCAGTACATTGTTTCTAACTGAAGTTCAAATGATCACTAGAACTTATATTATTACAGGAGGTGGATAAAGGTGCTTTTGCAAAGACTGATTTCTATCTGGTTCATATTCACCCAGTAGATAACAAAAACTATCTTATCTTGACAAATAAGTAAGTTAAAATATTATTTATATTTAACCAATCACAAAAACACAAGGTATTCCTGTTGTCATTTTTCATAACAGTGTCTTTTTATAAAATTTTTTGATTTCAGAAATTTTGAACTCTTTTAAGAAGATAAAAATACAGCATTATAATTGGACAAAAAACATTGAAAATTGATAATAAAATCAAAGTAAAATTTTACTTTTGAAAACAGGGAATCTTTTCAAAAAACACTCCCTTTTGATCAATATCATTTGATAAAGTAAATAAATTAACTCTATTCCATGATTTTGATAACCCTCTAATGACTGTTGTTTTGTGGTTAGATACCGATTTCATTTACCAACCATATTGGATAAAACACAAAATTGAAAAAAAAATAGTGAGGAGCTAAGTTTAGAAAAATAAAGTATGGATTTCTTATAAAATCAGAGCCCATTAAATATCAGTAGACCTTGATGTTCATTTTGCTGAGAAAATTTACCTTATACGATAATTTTCTTTTGCAAAATTTGATTTTAGTTTAATATAATTTAGTTACATATATTTTTTTTTTTTTTTTTTTTTTTTTTACACAGACATGGAAAATATTTGCTTTTTTTGTCTTTTGGTTAACTTTTGCTTGTTTCTTCTGCTTCTTCTTCCAGGAATGTAATCGTTGTCACTCGTAACGACTTTCTTAAAGAATGGGAAAGTGTTTGGAAATTGGCTTTTAATGAAATAAAGGGCGATCCAGAAGTACACGACAATCAAATAACCTTCAACTTGTTTGTCACAGTAGGAATCTTTTTTTTTTTTTCCTTTTTTTTTTTTTTTCGTGAATTTGAGAAAATTTTTTTAAATTTTATCAAACAACCCTAATGAAAGATCATATTCCAAAGTACAACCCTGTCTCATAAAGTTCTTCAAATCCTTTTAATTTTACACAGATGTGTGGGTAAATAGTACTCTACATTAGAAACTGCTTGTTATGAATAAAATTTAGTACTCTAAGTACTTAAGTTCTCTGAGAGCCAAGTGAAAGTGTTAAGGAGATATTGACAATGCTGTTATTAACTTAATATTTATTTAAATAGTGTTTATAAATAATTTAACTTAATCAACAAATTTAAGAAATATTTATACAATAATACAAAGAGATATTGAAAGTTAAAATTTAATACTAACGGATCATCAATCTTACACTTAATTTTTAAAAGTTTTAATTTTTTGAAGAACATTTTGTCCACAAACCTTAAGCTAAGTTGATCAAGTTAAAGCAAAAATGTATTTCTTAGCTTGGTTTCAAAGAGCTAAAGCGGTTAAATTGTATAATTTTTAGGTAATTTTATGTGTATCTAAAATAGAAATACTGTCCAAGTAATTCCAAGCTGCTTTCTAGCTAATCCAATATAGAGTGGCAGACTCGTTAGCTCGCCCAGTAGAGCTTAGTATATATAGAGTGGCAGACTCGTTAGCTCGCCCAGTAGAGCTTAGTGTGTTATAATTAAAGAAGTTTGAATTCGACACTCAATTTTTCACTCTACTTTTTCAATGTAAATGTATTAAAATTTTGCTCATCTAGGCTCCTTGGTATTTGATAAATCTGTACACTTGGTATATTTTCATTATTTTTCGGAGTAGCTGGTAATATCTCATTAAAATATGCTAGTAGCTTCAGTGCAACATCATTATTTTTTAAGGATATATTATCTGCTTAACACTAGTTAGGTGCTGTCAAGATGTGGTGGTTCGATGATTACAAGAATCTTATAAGATATGACTCAATGCTATTTACTGACTGATTATGTTGTTAGTATGAGAACCTACCTTCCACTTTAATTTTGAGAATATCCAAAGATTAGATTTCTCATTTATTGAATTTATGTTTTGAATATGGTATAATAGAAATAAGACATCTATTAAATCAAATGGTTTTAATTTTTAAATTGGTTAACTCAACCTAGTATGACTATGAATCATTAGGTAAAGTATTTTTAAAATTAAGGCAATGAATGTAAATATCTCACTTTACTCAAAAGAAGTGAATATTTCAAAGTTTAGATAAATAAACA
>JAUZNK010065163.1:0-14534 GCA_035046665.1 Euphysa ruthae
TTAACAGGAAATACATCAACATACAAACTTATCTGTAAGCATAAATCATCAGGAAATACATCAACATACAAACTTATCTGTAAACATAAATCAAAAGGAAGTACATCAACATACGGACTTATCTGTAAACATAAATCAACAGGAAATACATCAACATACGGACTTATCTGAAAACATAAATCAACAGGAAATACATCAACATACGGACTTATCTGTAAACATAAATCAACAGGAAATACAACAACATACAAACTTATCTGTAAACATAAATCAAAAGGAAATACATCAACATACGGACTTATCTGAAAACATAAATCAACAGGAAATACATCAACATACGGACTTATCCGTAAACATAAATCAATAGGAAATACATCAACATACAAACTTATCTGTAAACATAAATCACTAGGAAATACATCAACGTACAAGCTGAACTGTAAATATAAATCATTAGGTACTACATCAACATACAAGCTGAACTGTAAATATAATTCGTTAGGTACTACATCAACATACAAGCTGAACCGTAAATATAAATCATTAGGTACTACATCAATATAGAAGCTGAACTGTAAATATCAATCGATAAAAAATACATCAACACACAAACATGTATTTTTTCTCGACCCTCAATTTTCCAGCAGACCCTAAGTTTTTATCCTAAAATTGGGTAAAATTGACTTACCGTCGTACCCAGTGCTATGGGCATGATCGGATTGTTTGGCTGCATCTAGATGTGCTGCAAGTGAACCATGTGCTCCTCTAACCTCCTCTTCTAATGATTTATACTTTAGCATGAGCATTTTGATATGATTGTTATATTCATCAGGTGTCATTTCATGGTGGCGCTCACCCTAGTAAATAAAAAGAATAAAAATTGATATGATCTTTATATTCATCGGGTAGTTTCATTGTGGCGCTCACCATAGGAAACAAAAAAATAATTTCCATAATCGTTATTATTCATCAGGCATTTTCTGGTTGTGCTACCCTATAAGTAAGAAAAAGAAATTGTTACGATAATTTTCATTCACTAAGTATCATTTAATAGTGGCGTTCGCCCTTTTAAATTGATATGATCATTTTATTCATCGGGTGTCATTTGTTGGCGGCGATCACTCTTGTAAATAACAAAACGGGGGCGCATGAACTACTTAGATACTACGGTCAGCCGGATATATCGGTTCTGGAGGCCAGTTGGGGAAGCAAAAAAGCGAGCGTAGCGATCTTTGCAACTGGAGCTCATTTGGAAACAACACCAAAAATTTTCTATAGTAAGGAAGGGTTTTTTTGCTGACTCAGCAAATTTTTGAGCCTAAATTCGGGCCAAATTTTGTGCCAAAATTCGTGCCTAATTTTTCATATTTTATCTTGCCTTCCCATTTCTTTATTAATAATATTTGAAGTGAATAGAATAGTTAAATCGAGACAATATGATATCAAAACCAAAACAAAATAAATTTTAATACTGTCCACAGGGAATTTTATTTAAATGTTAAATAGGGAATCATTAACATTCCATTCGAATGATCAAATATCTGTAATGTTTAGTTTCCTGTCTTTAAAAGGCGTGAACAGTAAATCACTTAGAAATTTTTTTTTATATTAAGGCGAATCAACAAAGCTATTTCGTTTGCTCTATAACTTGAAGCCTGTTCCTACTCCCAGCACGCTACTGCTTCTCATCCAATGCTATCTGAGGAAAGAAAATAACCAAATCATGAGAATATAGAAAAAATACTATTTCGCACCTAACCAAAAGTAATAATAAATCGTCAAATTCCACCATCTTTGAAAAACTGGTCTCCTAATTTTTGGCCTTCAGAACTGACATATCTGGTATTGCTGAAATCAGTCATTAGTAAAAGATGCTGCTCTCCCTAACCCTTTAAATTGGGGATGGAATCTAGACCCTACAAATGAATACAGTGTTTTGTGGATGAGATTGCATGAAGCTTCTTCCATATACCATGCTTATTCGATGTGGCTGTAACCCAATAAAGGGATGTAAAGGTCGATGTAAGTGCATCAAATTATCACGAAAATGCACTGCTTTATGTAAATGTGGTGGGTATTGTGAACGAGTTGTTATTGATGAGTTTTTATAACGTTTTAAAACTAATAATTGTATGAAAATTGTTTCGTTTTTGCGAAAAAGAAAAAGAAAAAGATATATTTCAGAAAAATCGGGTGTTAAAATGAGACTTGGTCGCAACCAGTAAATGTGTGGAACAGCGACAATGATTTGTTTTTGAAAACATCTATTTTTTCACTCAGCAAATGTATTGGAATGTAACGTAGGTGCTTCCCAACCCCAAAAGCAACCCATAGTTCATTCAGTGATAATAATGAGTAAACACTTATTGCAATGATTACAGCATCAGTGTCAACTGTGCGTATCATCACTTGGGAAAACCCATCTTTATCTGCATCTTTCACGTGTAGAAGCATACGTGTACCGGCTTCTTCGTGCGTGAAAGGAGGCAAGAAACATTTTTCTGAGTGCTTGATATGGTCAGTGTTCGATATGATGCAACTACAACACTTAAACAAACCACTTTTTCATTAACTCTTAGGAATGATTGCCAATTCCCAGGTAAGTTACAATCAGAGTAATCAGCAAATATACTCCCTGGTTTTAAAATTTTTATAATGGCAGCACAGTCCAACACTTCTACTTCTACTGTAGGCTTGTCACAATGCGAAGCGACTATTTCTTCTAAACAATTTATCAGTGTATATTTAGTTTCAGATCGTAAATCCTCATTCTTGGATATTGATGTGGGAAAGGTCTGGTTTTCGTGTATAAAAAAAATCGTCTAGATTCCCATGTCGAATTTGAGCAGCTATGTAAAGTTGGGGAAACAGCTGGCAGCTCTTCCTCAAATTTATTAAATCATCTCTTTTTCCTGATGTCACCTTTGGAGTGGGACGACTGAAATCATTTATGAGCATGTTGAACTGTGTTTCGCCTTCTTGTTCAATAGTGTTGATTTTCCAAAGACTTCTTCTTCCATAATATCACGTGTGTGAAGTACCAGGAGATCTTGGGATTCTTCTAAAAAAGGGTTACCACTTTGCTCAAATGTGTCAACTAAATCAATAATTTGCGCCTCAAATCGAGTTTGAAAACTGTTTGTTTATAGTGATTGTAGTTTGTTTCTTCTCTACTCTTGACACAGCTTTCAAATTCGTTAACGCACAGATTAATCTCTGGTCCACACACGATCCACCTTAACAGGAGTGACGAATCTTGAGTCAAATCAATAACACCTTGTTAAAAAAGAAGATGTTCGTAGGTAAGAAGTTAGGAAAGAAGTCACTTTGATAAAAATGATTTATTCAATTCAATTTCTTTTTCGCTCTCCATATTAATATATCTTTTTATTGAGCAATGAAATTCAAAATGTTTTTTAAGATTCACGAGGTTTGGTTTCTTTCAATAATCATCAGTTAAAATATTTACTAGTGCATAAAATGATTCAATAACTATAGACTTGATGAAAGTTAAAGCCATTTTATAAATGCCATATTAGTAGCTTCTAGTAATATCCCAATAAAACTTCTCATTGGTTGGGCTAAATAGTTTTCTCGACAATTCCGATTAAAGGTATGTTCAAATGGTTAATTGATTTTGTTAAACATGTCCCTTCTTAACGTTTAAACAGTTTAATAAAGGTGTAATGCTTCATCGTTGTAGTCTATATGAAAAGCTGTTTTAACAACAGCTCCAACATCAGATTCAAAAACTAAATAAATTTCCATCTCTGGACTCCCGTATGTTTTCAAAATGAGCCATAACTCGATTGTTAAGTTTTGTTGTGTGTATTCTATTAGGTGGTTCAACACCAAACTCAGCAAGCCTTGATCTATATTTTCTGACAGTATTTTTCTGTTAGCTTAAATATTGGTTTTGCAGACCCATCCAAAGAAGCATGCTTACTAAAAGCGACCATACCGTGGGTCTGTCTTTCAGCCTCAATATATATTCGCCAAATTGTTTTTGTGATGTAGCATGATATAAGGATATATTACATGGTGTAACCCGTCTTGTGCAATCACATCTCCCATAGAGAGTTTACTGAGGAGTATTAATATCTTCTACGATTGTCGCACATTTACGAAGTTTTTTGTCTAAATTAAAAGTGGACGTTTTGTGTAAAGTGCCTCCTGATTCATCACAAAAAAAAAACACTTAACGTTAACTGACTCTAAAAGTCTTTTTCGAGTGCAAGCTTTGGTGGTACTATTAGTAGAACCTTCTACAGAAGCATTGTTTTGTACATCTTCAGTACCCTTTGAGTCGTCCATGTCGTCATATTATTTTCTTTTTTAAAGCTGTTTTATGTTATTTACCATTATTTAATAAAATTAAATCTGTTAAGTTTTCATTTTCACTTATGCTTGGTAAGGGTAGGTCAATAGGTATGGAACTAATTTCTTTGAACTTTTTAATATTGTCAACTAACTTGTCATATGTCGTGGATGCACAATAGCCTTCACGGTTTACATTTGTTGGAAGTTTTCCACTTGTTTTTAACTGGCGCAATACACATGCTTCCCAATTAAACTGTGGATTTACACGAGTTATTAAACTGTGGATTTACACGAGTTATTAAACTGTGGATGAGTTATTAAACTGTGGACGAGTTATTAAAGGTTCTTCGTCAGCTTGTCTTTACGCCATTTTTTATTTTTAATCTAAAATAACAAAATAATCAGAATTGCTTTTAAATAATCAACGGGGTTAAAAAAACAAACAAACAATAAAATTAATTTATTATTTTATTTTAAACCTTGATATAATACCGTAATATAAAAATATAGTGCTATTTTATAATATTAAAAACGTATTATTTTCAAAATAAACATCCTGAATTTAGAATTTAATACACATCGGATTTTAAACTTAAACTTCTGATAACTCCCAATCTGTATATTTTTAAGATCAGAATTTTACATATGTTTTGTTCGAAATTAAATTTTCTTTCTCTTCCGGTTCTGTAAAATGCACAAAATGTGATATTTGAAAATGGGTCTCAGGCTTATTTTATTCTATTTCTGATAATCTATCCATAGGATAAAATTTTGACCTCTACCATAAAAAGCACAAAACTCGTGATTATTTGCACCCTATCTTACTATATAAAATTTTAGGAAATTTGGCACGCACAACAACAAAGAAATTCGATTGATGTCTTTTAAGCCATAAAAATCTCATTTTATGTTCGTCAAAATAGCTTATATTGTACAGCAATACTTTTTAAGAAAGCAGATTTTTGTACAAAGAAGACTTTAATTTTAATCTCATAAAATTCCAGTGGAATTATTAAACAAAAATCAGAAACGCTGCCATGGAAAGTGTGTTGTTACCTTGTCATATAACAAAGAATTGGATGAAAACTCCTGTAATTTAATGTACAGAGTAAATTATTCGTTGATTATGTTGCAGTTTAACCTTTATGGCAGTGTTATTCGCACGGATGGATTTCAGTGCTTTTGTATATCAGAGATTAAGTTCTCTGCTATAAATGCAATATAAATACATTGTATACCTGGTATAAATGCAATATCGATACACGGTATACACGCTATAAATGCAATATAAACACATACTATAAATCTAATCTTTTGATCACTATTGATAGCTTAGTGAAAGACCATTCAATCATATAATCATATAATTTTAAGTTTAAATATGCAAAACTAGATTTATAAATCGTGAGGTGAAAATTTTACCATTCAGCCATTTCTTGAATCGTGTTAAGATTAACTTTTAAATATAACGTAAACTTTAATTTAAAGGCTTCCTTGGTCACCTACTGATTGTGAAATTTTGGTTCTATTTGTTGAAAATACATTCTGAGGTAAAGTCATCATCTAATTATATATTTGCCATTGAGGTGTTTGTAATGTTACTTCTAAGTATGTATATAAAAAAATACATTTTGCTTTTTATTTTACTACATTATTTTTTTTTTTAGGAAACAAGTGTTATTGATATAGATCTTGGAGAATTGGATCTGACATCACAAGATGAAACTGTTCTTGATGAACTAGAAATATATTGAGCAACCATAACTATATCTAGTTTGAGTAACCCTGGCTAATTGATTTTTGTAACCCTATTCTATTTATCCAACATCAATGCTATTCTATCCATCCAGTATAAGTAACCCTATTTGATATTTTCAGGATCATTTGTGTTATATCAATGCTCCTAAGAAATATCATGAGCATCTAATCCTATTTTCTAGATTCCACTCCTTCCTCCTTCCTCTTGTAATTTTTTGTTTTTAATGCTTTTTCTGACTTTATTTTCACTCTTTCAAAAAACTTTTTGATTAGCTAAATATTCTCGTAAATATATAGCTAGAATGCATAGTTAGTGATACAGGTAGAGTGCATATTTAATTATACAGCTGGAATGCATATTCAGTCGTACAGTTGGAATGCATGTTTAGTTGTAAAGTAAGAATAAATTTTGGTATAGATAGAAAGATCTATTTTTTTATACAATCCGAGTTTTAAAGCACCTAACTTTTCCATATTGAAACATACTACACACAGGTTATTAAATCATCGTTTTTGACTTACTTATCGATTTACTTATCGATTGCAATATCTTTTTTATGTTCTTTGCATCTTTTCTATATTAGTTTGAGGACCATTGATTTACTGGCTGCAGAAAAGTGTCATTTTTATGAACTTCCTTCAATTGCTCTTGTTTTATCGTTGTTTCGAAAAAATTTTTTTCAGATGGTTCACTTCAAAGAAAGCCGTGCAATGCCATATTTGCTTTAGTAATTGATTCAACTATTTCAAGTTTTATATTGATTGGTCTCCTGAAAATCCTAAAAACAGCAGACAGTATCCCAAACGTGTTTTCTATTGTTCTCCAAGTTCTAGAGAAGCTATAGTTGAAAATACACCATTCTTGGTTAACGGTTGCATTGGCATATGGTTTTAGAAAGAGTTCCTTTAGTGCAAATACCCAAAAAAACATGAGCAAAGTTTTCATTATCATTATTTAATGTAGGTGGCTTAGAAAAATTGAACAATTTATTGCTTATACCATAGCCCAAATTACTGTTAGCCCCACCATCACTTTGTCTACCAACTTTCACAATATCTACAAGCCAAAACTTTTAGTTTGAATCACACATTGCCAGCAGAACTATGCTAAATGTCTTTTTATAGTTAAAGCAAAACTTTGATCAAGAGTTAGCTGGTGCTTGAATCGCAATTCCCATCAACAGCACCTAAACAGTTAGGAAAGATGTAAATTATCCATTAAAACACTCCATATTGCATTTGTTGTTTCCTTGATAATGTGGCCAACGATTGTAGGGCATATCCCGTAGCTTGCAGCTATAATGGCTTGAGCATCCCTAATTGCCAAAAAATGTAGCGCCATGCAATGTGGTTCCTCTGCTCAAAAGTTTTTCGAATGTAGTTATTTGAAATTGAAGTATTCGTGATCAAACAACTTCGATCATTTATTATTTATTCCACTAATTATGAAACTCTCCCTTTTGATTTCGTTAAAGAAAGATCTGTCTTGCCCAAAAACGTTATTATCTCCTGGGTATGTCTATTTTAACAACTTGATTTTTTCGTTTGTTATGCTTTTTTAAAAGTACCAAACTCAATCATTTTTATTTCCTTCCAACTTGCTTAAAAAAATTAAAACTACTTTAAATTTAGGTGCCTATAAGCAAAATCAATTCAAAATTAAAACTCTTGCATTACGTAAGTTATTTTCTTTAACAATGAAATTTTCGCTTGTGGAAATCCATTTTAAGGTGAACTTAGAGGATTGAAATTATTCATATTATGTATTATTTTACAAATCTTACCATCATTAACCACTTTTCTTGCTTTGCATGATTATTGATGTTAAAAACACTGTGAACAGAATCAGTAAATGCGACAGCAAATGCTTTATCCACAACGTCAGGATTCTGTTTTGCCTAAAATCAATCAAATGAAAATTAAAGGAACAGCCACACATATATAAAAATTATTCAAGTTAGAAAAGCTTCTGTATTCGCCCAAAGAATCTTTTAACGAAAGAATGTTATCAAGATAGGAATAAAATTTTCTTGAGAATTGGAAATGTTTTACAGTCTGTTCCCCAGGAAAAAATTTTTCTGCAAATAATCACATGGAATAAATTATGACCTTAATGGCCTTCTCATTACATGTAAAAAAGAAAAAGAAGAAAAAAAAAAAGAAATTTAAAAAATATAATATATTTTCTTTCAAAAAAAATTTTTATATAGCTTTCACTTCATGACTATTTAAAATACCTAAAAAGTAACTTATGATTTCAAAGAAAAGTGTTTTACGTGTTTTTATGGGATTTATGCTCTCAAAAAACGATTCTTAGTCTTGAACTCGCTAAAAAGGCAAATTGTCTTAATTTTAATGAAACTTAACAAAAAACTTTTACAAAGAAACATTTCAATGAGCAAGAATTTATGATATGTGTAGATATAAGTCCAACAATTATTTCGTTACATGATTTCAAGCGAATTATATAAAAGATTTATAGACATATTCTTGATAAATCACAAAATATACAAACCAAATTCTCCTGAAATTTCTTTTAAAAACCAAGTTAAATAATTACACCACACAAAATTTAAAGAAGCAGCATTTTTCCATTTAGAGAAAAGACATTAATTGCTGAAATAAATCGTTTTCTTGTATACAGAACATATTTATTTTGTTTAGCCTGGTTGCTTAGCATTACGTAATCATACTTTGAAGCCTTGCAAATGAATTACATGAATTACGTGAAAGTAGAAAAGTTACTTTGTTGACTTGCTAGCTGTTTGGCCGGCTCATTTAATAACATTTAGATAGCTAAATTGACTGGCTTAACTAGTTTGCTTAGGTGGTTTGAAAAGTTAGCTTGGTAAGCCAGCTTGATAAGTTTGCTCGCTTATCAAGGTTTGGTTTTGTTTATAAAAGAGCAGCTGAGAATGAAAAAATTGGCGTTAAGCAAGATAACAGCTTCCAAAGAAGAAATAAACACTTTAATTATCAAATAAACAAAAACAAATAAAACACAAGTCTCTTGGGAAAATTAAATCTTAAACTATGGTTTGAAAACCAGCATAGAACTTTTTCTATGAAAATAGACTATAATATTTGAACAGGATATCAAATATTTCCATGAGACAAGTGAATTGAATATTATTTATTCGATAACTTTTTATAACGAGGTTGTATCATTTTACACAACGGACAATGCACAATTTAAAACTGTGGAGCAAAGATAAAATTTTTTACATTTAATACCTCAGATATGATGAATGTAAAATCAACATAAAAATAAGAAAAAAAAAAAAAAAAACATTGCAATATAAGATGAAAAAACTTAAATTAGTTTCGAATTTGAAATGGCAACTTAAATTATTTAAAATACTAACCCCATTGACAGTAATAACACCACCATAACTGTGTGCAACAATTGCCACATGTTTAGCTTTTGACCGCCTTACAATATTCTTCCAAACATAGTCAAAATGTTCATCAGGATTCTCACTACCCTAAAATTAAATGTTCACAGCTTGATTTAACATCAAAGCTAAAAATTAAATTTGAGCATATTCCTTGAAATTTAAGCAGTTTCCAGCAGTATTTTATGTAAAAACTTTGGTTCCAAAAAGATAAATAGATGCAAATTAGTAAAATTTCATTAGGTGAAGTGTTGTGCCAGAAAATAATGCCTTGTGGCGACACTTTCTAAAAGGCGACAAAATGCCATCGCCTTAACGTTTGAAATCATTTTTTTTTTGCGATTTGTGACTTAAGGTGACACTAGATTTACAAAAATGTATAATAAGATTGAAATCTTCCATCTGTCCGATTTTCATCATTTTTGATATTCTTGAAAAGAACAGAAGAGTTTGAAATTTGACACTGTATATTTGCTATTTTGCTATGTTCACAGGAATAGATGAATATTTACCTTAACTACAAAAAATTACAGGAAAAAGCGCAAAATCAGAAACAAATTGTTTGAAAGAAAAAAATGCATGTTATGATATATAAAATTTTCATTTTCAAATTTTTTCTTAAATCTGTATTGCTGTGTAAGTTTTAATAAAAGTTCAAATAATAACTGGCTCAGGCTTTCGCAGACTTTTGATAATTTGCTGGTTAGTCCATCACTACAAAATACCTAAATTTTAAGCTCAATAAAACTCAAATCACCATATTTTTTTTAGGGAAAGACTTTTGACATTACTTATAATGACAATAATTATAATATACATTTCTTTTATTTTATTGCAATGGTCAAATTGAAGAAAAGCTAAATAAAATTCGAACAAATTAGTAAAAATTTATTCTTTATAAGATCAATGACATTTTAGGTAAGTACCTATAACCTTTGATCTCTGTCTATGCTTTTAGAATATGAATATTTTATAAAATTTTTGGTTTACCGAGTTTAATAAACAAATGGTATAAATAATAGGTGTATATTCAATTAATGGACTATTTCATTTTCTATCCATATTCCACATCTGACACATTTTGTGAATTTTTTAGGTACAACCTCTGGGAATAACGAAATTGACAATTTTAAAATATGGTTTCTATAATTAAAACAGTAATCAGCTCCCTTTTTTGTTGCTTTACTAATTCCATTTAAGTTAGTTTGAATTTTAATATAGCAATTGACCAACTCATGGCACAGGGCTTAAATAACAAAAGAAAGGAAATAAAGTAGGTCCAATCAAAGCTAACAATTAAAAGGGTAAAGCTTTTCCAATAAAACAATAACATCTAACCAATGAGTGTTTTAAAAGCCCTATACAACATAGAGAGGTATGCAAAATTAGAAGTACCCAGACAGTTCAATTTGGAAGATATCTGCCTCCCAACCGTAAGGTTCTGAGTTCAAGTCTGGGTATCACCCACTCAGCGTATGAGGAGCATTCGATTTGGTGAGATAAGTTTATGGTTGTCTGGCTGAGCAGTTATTCAACGCAAGCTCAAATGGGAGCTCTAAGTATGCCTGAACCAAACTTGTGGGAACCTTCTAAAATATACCAGCTTGAAGCCGTTTGTTAGCCTCACGTTAAAAGATATTTTGGAAATATGCTGATCTCTCTCTCTCTTAAAATAATGAAAGAGAGTGCATGGTCAGGTTCAGTGATAGTTTAAAATAAAGTTTTAGATATGATTCAGTAGTTTGAAGGAGCAGTCATGAGCTCACCGTCTATAAATAGAATGGGTTCAGTAATAAGATGAAAAAGTGATAGAAAGAACATATTAATATAACATAAATATATAACATATTATTCCGAAGATATTTTTCCGTTTCCTATTTATATCTTTTTTGCAGTAATAATAAAGCAGGCATAGTGACCTTTTTAAATTTTCAAGTTATATGGTTTAAAGACTCATCATATGGACGATGCCAAAGTCAAGTTAGATAAAAAGCCGTAAATTAAATCTCTGAGACATGAAAAAACAGCCAATAATAATAGCATAATAGAACATTATATCTGTTTGAAACTGTAAAAATAGCTATCTTTTTTTTTCAATGTGTATTAATACGTTCTAGTCTTGTTATGTTTGAGAAAAATAGTTTATACAAAACGGAAATTTCCCACAGTATCTTCTTCATTCTCGGTTTGACATCTATTGTCCATGCATTAAGAAGTTGGATGAAAATACCCTGTATTCTGTATGTTTATATGCTTGATAGTGTCTCAACAAAGGCTTAATTTCTCCAGCCCTTGTCATATCTGATATGCTTTAATGTTTGTGCAAATAAATTATCCGATGCCTTATAGCTTGATAGTAACAGTAAATATATCTTGCAACAAAAAACATAAAATGCTTTACACATTTGAGTTGCACAATTAAACAGTGCAATCACAAATAAAATATATGGTTGAAATGAAAATAAAAGTATAAAGGAAGAATTTTTTACTTTAAAAATAAAGTAATCTATTATTAATATTAGTAATATATTATAATAAATATAAATATAATTTTATTTGTGAAGAAAAGATTTTTAATGCACATGTCTTGTGCATGCTTTTATTGTGGCACAATTAGGATATAATTTAATTTAATGTAATTGTAAATTTAAATTTTTTCGTAACTATTGATTCTGTTTAAGTTTTGGTCTGTTTGATGAAGTTGAATTTGAGGAAGGAAAACTACTTCTTGGGTACAAACAATGGTTTGGTTTTTATGTCATTTTTCCCAAAATTATACCGTAGTTTGTCAGTTTATCATAAAATATGAAAAACGGAGATTGTAACTAGACGACACTTTTTTGTTTAATCCTATTAGCTCCTTGACACAAAATGCTTCCCAATACTTTATCGCGCAAAAAGACGCGAAGACTATTAAATCTAAATTACATGACCGATTGCGAAAAAAATTGGTCCCCAAGTAAATATTTTCAAGCTGAGCTGATTTAGCATCAAAAAATGATCATATCGGTCACCCGATATGGGGTTTGGGGCACTGTTACCACTCCAAAATAGATACTTTGCAAAATTTGGGAAAAAAGGAAAACATTTTTTGGATTTTTTTTACTTTTTCCAGTAACATAACATAACATAAAAAAATAACTCAAAAATTTACAAGAGAAACCCAATGTAGAAAGTTAAATCTCAGAACTGTTATTGAAGTATATTCATTAATCTTTTCTTTTGATAAGTTTTAGGAGATAATGAAAGTAGTATGGTTTGGAGAAAGTCAGTAATTTATTTTACTTGGTGTGTTGAGTTTAACGTCTTAAAATAGTAAATCAGTGAAGCACTGTTTTATATTATATCAGGGTTCTTACACCTCATTTTCCAATATTCTCTTCATTTCTCCTCATGGAAAAATTCACTACCAAAACAATTTTTTAAATTTAAGCCAGGGCGAATAATATTCAATTTTAATTACGATATACAATATACAATATTTAGTAACTATTTTAATATTTTATAGTGTTTGGTCATTAAATTTCATTTTTGAAATATTTCAGGGAATTTTTTGGTGAATATCTCCTAAGTTTGTTATTAATTTATAATTAATTCTCATTTCTTCCCATTTTTATTATTATTATTATTATTTTAATGAGTAAAAAAGTACCCTGTATATCTTCTCTCCCTTTATAGCCTCTTTTTCTATGACTAGTATTGTGAATTGAATTTGGATTCATTCTTTTCTGACAGCTTGATGAGAATATCTTTAGCCATTTTATAGTTTTTATTTTTAGCGTCCAGTCAAATATGCATTCCCGAGCATTTGTATGCTCCATGTTTTGTACATAGCTTGTATGCTTTAGTATGTTCCATTTTAGTGTTATTTAGAGGTTTTATTTACGCAAATTTTGCTTTAATTGAGTTTATTTTTACTTTTAGAAACAATTCATGCACCCTTACATCGTAACAAAAAACAAAAAAGGATGGACGTTACTTAACAATCCATTAAAGGAAAGCAATGTGGGCAGAGCTTGGAAAGCTATCCTACCGACAATAAATAAGATAACAAGCAACAATTCTAGAGGCATTTACAAGAATCAAAAAAAAAATTTTCAGTCCATTGTCAGTGCCCGATGCTCCATTGAGCAAAGTGAATGACAAAACTGGCAGCTCACCTGTGAAATGTGTAGTTAATTTATCTGCAGTAAATTTGATAACAACTAAAGACTCTAAACATATATAAACAAATCAAAAGATAAGGTCTAACCCACCAGCACTGACAAAAGATCCTCAATATGTTTGGTTTTGATAGTGATAGTGAACATGATAGTGCTGAGCTTGAGCACTGTAAAAATTGGGATGTGTTCCTTAATAAATTATTTAAAAACAGTTAGTTGGGATGACGGATACAGACTTACACGATTGTTTCCAAGATCTGAAGTATTTGAAAGATTTATGCCTGGTAATACTTCACCCATATATACCAATACTCAACCTCTATTACGTGAATATTCAAGTGCATTATGTTCTTCCTCTGAATATGCAAATAATGGTAACATTGCTTTTAGTAGAAGTGGAAATGCTGGGTTTCATCAAGAAGATCCATTATAGTTGACAACTATAGAAGAAAATTCAGGAATCACTGCTGAAAAATCACTTGAAATTATTAATAGTGAGAACGAAATTTGTGTTAATGATAACCATCCTAGTATTGTTAGTGAGAAAGAGACTCAGAAAAAAACGATTGTTAAAGTGAAAAGCAAGAAACATGCTAGATCAAGCTTGTTTTGCAACAAGCTACAAAGCAAATTAAAGCGAAACATTCTTTCAAAGCACATGCAGCATGAGTTAGTGTTTCCATTATTGGCAATGAATTTTGCTGAACAGGATAGAATAAATGATACTCTTCGGAAAGATGAAGCCAGAAAGCTTAATTTCGAATTAGCTCAAAAAGGCGAAGAAACCTTTATGAGAAAACGGAAGGCAAAAGGTGAGAGAGAGAGAGAATGTTATATTTAACGTGGGGAACCAACAAATTTCCGAGACAATATTTCCAGATGGGCCCACGTGGCGGGT
>JAUZNK010065174.1:0-14533 GCA_035046665.1 Euphysa ruthae
TTCTTTGCTAAGTTCGGTGTCATTTCTGTATTTTTCAAGTCTGAATGCTTTGGTATGATTTGCAAATCTTTGTTTGAGAGTTGTTTCACATGAACCGATGTAAATTTTTTCTTTGCGATTTTGAAGGTTTGATTAAATAACTGCCAAAAAAAACATATATCTGCCTCTCTAAAAAAATAAGAAATGGAACTTATCACCATTTAAGCTTTAAATAAGGCGACGAAAAAATTAGATATGAGCAATTTTTAGTGCAGACCAGCTAAATAATTTCATATGATCGTCTTTATTAATAATATATGCTGCCATTGCTGCCTTTTCTGTGACATAACAAAAGAAGAATTTGAAATAGCTCCTGGTCAACGTGAACAAGTAACAAATGAACGAAGTCTGGGTACATTAAAACCGACTTTGAGAGATTTCTAAATTATGGAGGACGACTCAACCATGCCAAGTTATTGAGATAGATCTTCCGCTCTTTAATGTTGCTCTTGATCAGGTTAGTACCTTTTAAATATATGCAAGTATTTCTGACGTATAAATATATAAAACTAAACAAGGAAATCGCATGCTCAAAAAGTATTTATTCATTATGTTTAAAATAATGAAGAAATAATAAACATGATCCATAGAATTAGTCCTCCATTTTAAAGTTTATTATAAATTTCAACTTTTTACATTCTATCTCTTGTTATTAATGTAATAAGTGCATCTTTCCTTAATAATATGATATAGGCTTTTATATTAAGGTTAAAACATGTTTGATTAGGTAAGACTACTCTATAATTTTTGATACATGGAAAGGGACAATTTTCTAAAAAACCAATAGGTTCATTGTTTAAAACAGTAGGTTTATTTTTCTCAAAACAGTTGACAAGTGATTTTGCTGTCATGCCAAGAGAAATAATGCTAATTAATATTTGGTTAATTTACTTCAAGATCGCATCATTGGAATCACTTAGAGAAAAAAATAATGGATCTATCTTCAGAACCGTGTATTTTAAAACTTGATGAGAACATGAGGTTCATAGGCAAGTATACCATGGAAGATTATGTTGGTAACCATGTACACAAAATCCTAGTTTTCAAATAACGCTCTTTTTTTTACGTTAAGTTAAAAAGAATTTACAGTCTCAGATTCAACTTTTAAAAAAAGTTGAAAAAATAAAAATGTAAAATTTATTTTTATTTAAACCTTCAATAACTAAAAAAAAATAATGCGAATTTATTAATTTTGAAAAAACATACACAAAAACTCCTGATATAAAATTTAATTCCATTATTTCAAAAAAAAAAAAAAAAGTACGGTAAAATTCACTGAGTAGATTGAGCCACTTCTGGACTGATGTAATTCAATTCCTAAGTTAATTGTAGAGATGGGCTTCATTGACACGCCAATACATATTCAAGCAATAGAGGTCTGCCAGAAGTATATGCTGCTATTTCACGAATATTCCAAATGTCACAACCTAATGAATTCGTCAAATAAATTCGATGATTCAATGAATACAAATAACTCGGTAATTTACTTACTGCATCCACTAAGGTGTTTGATAAACCAAACTTCTGAAGACCTAAAATTGAACCGTTTTACTCATTTGTAAACCAAATATAAAAAAATTTTACAAAAGATTTAACTATGCAAAAATAAGAATAAGGTGCTTTTGAACATTGATTAAAAAGTTTTGAGAGTTAGTATATATCAAATAAATTTTAGAAAATTTGTAGAGCCATGTTAAGTTTGAAATGGTACGTTTTAAATGTTTAAAAAACCACAAAACAATCTTATCAGTATTTTATTCATTTTTTACCAGGACAAATTTAAAGGCTTTTTATCGTCAAAATTGACCAACGCAAACTGTGACTCCTAAGATGAACATGCTAGAAAGTCATGTTGTAACATTTATCAAAAAATGGGATTGGGAATTGATGTTTACGGAGAACAAGTTGGTAAAGCATTCCTTCATAATTAAATGGACTAAAGCGGATTTTGGCATGTGGAAGGTTGTAAAAGGGTGGAAAGTATCATGAAAGAGCATCTCTTGAGAAATTACCCAAAATCCAAAAAGTTAAAAACTAAAAAAAAGCAAGGTGGAAATAAGAATAATTTTTTTGTATAAGAATATCATTTTATGGTGCAGGCCAATAAATTTGATACCTTTAAAACCTAAATTTGTATGTTCTAGAATTACTTATAAAAGATCTGTTTAATTCAAACCTTTGGTCTAATCCAATTTTTGAACAGGTTTTGATAACTGAAAACAAGTGATTCTGCTAATATTTAAGTAACGCAGTTTTGTGTTGTAACAGTTTTTCTGCTTCTAAATGTGTTGTAAATAAATAATTAATCTAAATAAGAGGTTTACCTTAAGCGCAGAAATTTTCAAGTGCCTGGGCTATTTTACTTGGGAGGTTTATATTATATCCTAAAAATATATATTAGCACTTTCTTTGTAAACGTATTCCAACATAATTTTCAAAAATTAACTATCTTGAGTTTTAATCAGATCGTCCTAAATAATTTAGACTATGACCTAAATAATTTAGACTATAACCTAAGTTTTCACTTTCTAAGATATTTAGAGCCTTAAAAAACTTTACATGCATATACCAAGACCGAAAATAGATGAGGAATTGAGAAGATGTTCACTGTTACTACGATGAAAACAAGGGTTGAAAAATAAGCTACTTTTCTCATAACCCATAGGGTGCCTCAAAATTTATACAAGTCTATTGTTAAGAAATGTATATCAATTCCCATAAAAGAATATAGAATATAATAAAAAACTACAACTGAGAACGAGAACTGATTATTATCGTAGGTTTGCTAATGAGTTTTAATGTTGTTCATATTTCTCACTTCAAAGTCGATTCCAGATGAATGAGTTTAATTCAATAAAAATTTTGATAGATACTTGAATTTTTAATCAAAAGTTTTTAGCTAATTATATTTAAAATGAATTTTTGATTTCGTCTTGTAATCTATTTTAAAACATGGTAATATAGGATGGATTTAATTTAGTATCTGAGATAAGTTTGATTTTAAAATAAAAATTTTATATGCAAATACTTTTATTATATATATATACATATATATATGTATATATATTTATTTATATACTATTATTATTATTATCTTATTATATATTACAGTATTGAATATTCAGTATATCAATTATACTATTATTATGGTATTGAATAATCATTGTATAAAATTCATGAAAAACAAAAATAAGAAAAATCTACTTCTTTAAACAGCAACCTTTGATTTTTTTTTTTTTTTTTGTTTTTTTTTTAGATTAAATATACTATAAGTAACAATAAAGATGAAGTTAATAAGATATATTATTGTTATATTTTTTTTACTGATGTTTGGTGTCTTAATACAATCCAATATACCAACTGTTTCTGATGTACAAAAAGCAGCAAATAAATTTGGCCAGATATTGAAGGAATATACAGACAGCATAACAAATTATAAAAATATGACAAAAGATTTCGAAAATCTTCTTCCAGAGATTGAGTTTAAGAAAACTAACGGTAAACTTGTTAATGCCGAATTCAATAATAAATTGAAGACTTTGTTTCGTAACAAAGATAAAACTCTACAGAAAATAACAGACCGAGTTAAAAAGAATAGCAAAAATTACATCTATAATTCTTCAGCCAACTGGCAAGAATATAAATATCTAAATACCAAAAATTTGATCCAAGATTCGACAATGGTGGATATCAATATTACATTTTCACAAACTGTACCCGTAAATATGACAACCAGTTTTGTTCAAATTCCTACCAATATTTATGCCAACAAAACTAGCATTCTAAATATAGCAAAGATGACAGAAACACTCGATGAGGTCTTCAAAGAAAATGAATTTAATGGAAAAGACACCTATCAGTACATGCAGTATTACGGGGACTCCTCTGGTATGAAATTTACTATACATTGTAAGCACGTAACTTTTCGAGTAACTTTCAGCACTTATTAAATTTAAATAGTAAAGTATACAATCAATCTTTCTTTTTTTTTTTATACTTGATTGATTTGTGTTCCAATATCAACAATTTTTCCTACATTTAAGTAAGTACTAGTTAGCCAAATAAAAACACAGCACATAAAATTCATAGTATAAATTGAATAAGGTCAAAAGTGAAGCAACCATTTTTTAAACGAAAAGTCACTTCTTATGTCTTCTGATGTGTGGGTGAATCACTGGACAGTACATGCAATAGCTCATTCAAATCTTTAAGTAAACACTACATAAATTGTACTTATATTAAAGAAAAGACATGATTTGATTTGTAATGCTAATGACGACTTAAGAGCGTAAAGATATTTATGATGGTTAAAAAATAGAAGCGATAAAACCCGATACCTTATCTAATGTCTGTTTGATTAATATAATATGTCACCTCACCCTATTATAATTGATATGTGGCTACTTATTATATATTAAGTTTTTTTATCACTTGAACACAATGCTTGCCATTGATCAGCGAATATTTATTGGCTCTCTATGCCTGATTTTTATGTTTTAGGTTTATATCGCATTTTCCCTGGTAATTATAATGGTTATGTAAAAGGTAAAATTGACTATTATGACTGTCGACGTCGCTTGTGGTACAAAACAGCTTCAAGTAGTCCAAAGGATGCAGTCATACTTATCGACAGGTCCGGATCAATGGATGGAGAAAAAATAGGTATTTTATTCTAACTTAAAAAAATCTAGCATCATACACTCCTTATGATGTGAAAAATAAAAAGTTTGATAATGGACATATTCTCTTGTTAGAGTCGCCATATTTGGGTGGAGGTTGTCAACAACTATTCCAACACAGAACATATTATTTTACACCAATTAGCTAATAAAAATTTATTATTATCACTTCTGAATATATTTAAAATATGACAATCTTTGGCCGTTACTCACCCGCCCCCTTCCTCTTACCCCAAACAAGATAAAAAAAAATTTTTAATTGTGTGCCAAGAATTTTTGCAAGGCTGTCTATAAATTTGTCTGAGTTTCTAGACTGTTCATGTTTTGAAGTGTTTGAGTGCCTAGACTGTTTACATAAATAGTTTTCCGTTTTGGAAAAGTAAGATAGAGAATGTCGGTGAAATAGTTTAGTGAATTTTCTAACAAAGTATTCCGTATTAGAATATTGCAATCAAGAGGAATATTGCACAAGCCAAGAATTTGTATAAACTGTCATTTCATAACACTGCCAGATGCCGCTCACTGAATGCCGGTCCGAATTGCCTTTGCAAAAAAATAATTAATTGAAAGAATCAAAACTGGCTTATAGAGATATAATTTTATTTACATACTGCTGCTGGAAAATTTAGCAAAGTAAAACCATTTAAGGATGAACTACGAATGGGAATAAAAACCCGATACTGTCTTTAATTTATATCTGGGAGAGGTATGTAATTCGGAATTTCTTACTAATCCAATAACAAGTAATAGACTGAAGATAACCGTGAAAATAGATGAATAATTCTTACTAGTAGTTCCCAGTGACTAATAAGTACCAGAATAGTTTAAATCAGGCAGTTACAAATTCATCAAGCAGTTTTCTGCAGAATTTACTGATGGCATTCAAATTTGGTTAGTTTCACTTCCATTTCCATTTTTTTTTATTCGACATAATACGTGGTAACTAAACAAAATATGTTAAATTTTCAGCATTGTATGTGTACGCTTCTTTTTTCTTCTTTTTTTGTGTAATTGCATAAAAACCTCGAGGAAGAGATTTAGTCATGAATCAGGGCAGTTTATAACATTCTGATCCTGGAATTAAAAACGAAAACAATTTTTTTATGCTGAGAAAAACGATAAATAAAATCTATAAAAAGCTCTAGAATTCCATAGATTTTGTTTCCCACCTTTTCATTTAAGGAAAGTGGGCAAAATATCGGCTATTATCTAATGAAGGAAAGCGCAAAAGGAGCGAGAAAAGTCTACTTGATATACGCAAGATTTTTCGCGATTTCTTTAATGGCACAGTGCTTTCTTTATTTCAATAAAATTTTGAAGAAGTAAACTGTATTTTTGGATATCATGTTAAAATGTTAAAATTGGCATATCCTAGCCAACATTTTTTAAAAAGGTGGAAAATATGCTGCAAAAACATCTCTGGTGAAAAAAAGCAAAGAAGATTTGTGTAAGCAAAACCTAGGCAACACTGGAGTCTGAGAAACACTTAACTGTAAGCAAAACCGAGACTGTACTGGAAAAAAGCGTTGCTTATTAAAAAAAAAATAGTGTAAGTAAAACGTTTTTCCGATCTTTTCAGCATATTTTATCACGTTACCTCAATCTTTTTCCTTTTCATTTTTCAATTTTCGAAAAACAAATGTTTGTTTTCCTTAAGAACGAAAAAGAAACTTTTAAATTTTTACTTTCCTCAAACGCCATTATTTCACACATATTCTTTGTCAAGCGAAATGTCGTAGTCGAAAATTTGGCAAAAAATGTAGGGAAAAAAAAGAAATCGAGAAGGGTTCAGCCAATATAGCTGTTGCCTTAATATATGGAGTACCCAAAAACTCTGTGTCTATATGGGTTAAAAACAAAGTGAAGCTTTTGGCTGCGTTAGAGAAATCAAGTAAACTTAGAAAATCAAGGACAACGGCTTTAAGCAATTTGTTAGTGCAGTTTTCAAGTGGTTTACATCGAAAAGAAGCAAGAACAAATCGAAAAATAATATTTTGATAAAAGAGATAGCGCTAATACATTCAAAAAGCTTATTGTAACTGACTTAAAAAAAAACTAAAAACTAAAATAAAAGCTAATATGCATAGCATCTCCATTTCCCAAGTTCACCGGTTTTTTCAGCAAAAAAATACTGTACAGAAGCTCATGTTTGATGTTGGAAATTCAAAGCAAATGTGGCATCTCGACCGTGTCAATATCAGCCTCCACGCGAAAGATGTAAACCTTGTAACATTTTGATCAAGGTCAAGATTTGCCGAAAATTTCGATACTTCTTGGGATGCAGATGCTTGCTGTTTCATGAAATGATATAACTAAAGCCACAATTTTTATTTTCTAACAAAGAACAAGTTGGTGTAGTTGAGGATGAAGACAACCCTAGGAACTTTCGCTATCTCAAAATTTCGGTTTTTTAATTTTCGATATCACGAACACCCGCTATTTCGAACTTTTTTTGCAGGTCTCTTAGGAATTCAAGATAACAAATTTCGACTGTACATGATGCATATATTAAGTCACAATATTTAAGACATATTATATAAGACATATTTAAACACAAGACGTAGAATGACATACATTAACTAAATTCTGCTGTAATATATCTCAAGAAATTAGATGATGAATTTATTGCAAACAAAGACAACTTTTGTGAATGAACAATAGGCCTTCCCGTCTCAGCTACCTGGCTCAACATATTATTTTAGACCATTGCTCTACGCTTCCACGAAGATCTAATTATGCACAATAACAGAGAATATTTATTTAACTTTTCACATAGTAAAATTTCTTAAAAGTAAGAAATCATGAGAGTGGTGTCGGCTGAATAACAGCAGTGATGAGTTGGTTGGGAAAATCTGACGTTAATTTTTAGGGAGGTCGACTTTTGTCCAAGGATGAACTAATGTCAGAGAAAATTGATGTAATATTTTAAAACATATCAATATGATAAATTTCCTTAAATTTTTTTTTCTGTCGTTGTTATGCTAATTGCATTCTCAAAATAATATTTTAATCTGAGATATGAGCTAATTAATCTTATGATAATGTCAAAATATTTAATAAGATAATCTCTAATAGGTAGTAAGAATATTAATGTTTTTTTATAATTTGCTTTTACATGTAATTAATGGAATCAAATGTATATCAACTATAATGTATATATAGTATTCATGCTAATGAATACTATATATACATTATATAAATTTTTCAAGTAATTAGTGATGTATAGTTGTTTGTTAGATGATACAAAATTCCATGATATTTTTTTAATTTTGTAGACATCGTTTACTAAATCAAAAAGCAGAAAAAGCAGGTAGGCAGGCATGCAGCACATAAAAAAATTGCTATACCTATCTATATAAAAATGTAGAACTATCTGAAAAGTTCGGGTGCTATACCTGACATCCATATATAACGAAGATCTTATAAAAGAATTGATATAGAAGAAATTTTAGATATATTGAGTTGTCTTCTAATTATTAAACGTCTTTGAGTATGGAGCAAACGAGGTGTTAGATCTAAAAATTCTTTGGCCTCCTTTTACGTGCATAATTTCCCTTCTTTTCTACATTTATCTCTTAGGACTTAATTTAATTTTCAAGTTAAGCCGATAAATTGAAGAATCAATTAATCTTTTTTCATCAAAGATTTAAAAAAAGAAATTCAAATATATATATAAATTTTTTTTTTTTTTTTTTTAATTGGGGCTCATAAACGTTTTTACTTGGCGAAAGGTGTTTTCTGCGTAATAATTGACAATAAAAATCTATTGTCCTACGACTAATGTCTTAATCTTCGAAAAACTTTTAAAAAGAGTTTAAAACTATTTCTATATGAAAAGCAATGATAGCTAATCAATCTTGTTATCATAAATGTCATTGTGCTGAAGCATCTCTGTTCGAGTTTTCGATGTCATCTAAATTTGAAATAATAGAAATACAAAAAAATATAATAAAAATTATAAAAATATAACCTCTTACACGTATTGATTGGAGAATTGGGTACTTGAGGAAAGGCTTTAAAAGGATTTTTATTTTTAACAAACTTGAAAATCGAAAATTAACCAAATTTTCTGTAGAGGTGTTTTTCTGGAACTCGTTGTGCCATAAGGTTCTAGATTCGGCTTAAAATACCTAGTGGTGAAACATATATAAACTCTTTTAAGACAGGTATGTGCAAACCAAAATCAAATTGAAAATTTTCTTTTACCATTTATTGAACATCTGGTGTTGGTTTATCATCAAGCTTTCGTGATTTATGTGGACAATGGATACATAGTTTTCTTTTCTCAATAGTTCTTCAATGGCTAAATTCTATCAATGGTATACTTTTGTATTATCAATTAAAACGCGAATTGTGATAAGATTTTGTGATCTTGTTTAATTACCAAATATCAAAATATATTTTTGTCTGGCTTCTATATGCTATTATAAATTTCAGTCCAAAAAGAGTATATTTACAGGTATATTATTTCGATGTTTCCTTCCCATTCAACTTCCAAATTGTAACTTTTTATGCTGTGGTAAAATCCAAGTTACAATCTTTCTGGAATATTCCAGCAATGCTATATTGTATTTGTAAAAACCACTGAATTTATAACAGAATTCCGTTGGCTAAAGTGTCTTATGTGGATTATTAACAATATTATTAGCATTGTTTATAATTTAAAATATTTATCACACTTCATTTCCACCATCACGATAACTATATAAACATTTATAAATGAAAGAGCAATAAATTTGAAATTCTTGGAGTCAATTTGATTTAATCTATTGTGGCATCATTTAAAACGAAACAATAACGTGATAACATATCCTTAATGACATAATTTCAATGATTCATTTAACCAAATGTAGGATTCCTGGTTAGTTGGTTAATAATAGCTGGATATGCTCTCCAGAAGGATTTATTGGGAAAAAAAATATTTTTTCATTCAAATACAAGTATTTTTCATGATCTTGCTCAATTTGAAATTTGAAGAACATGGTGAGTAAGGAGGGAAGGGATGGGTGTCTGAGATAACAGTAGTGAAGTTGGTGTGAGAGGTAAAATATGCAAAAGACTACTTGAAAAAAAAGATCAGACTTCAAAGGAAAATAGGGCGGTGGGATCAGAGTTTGGGGATGTTAGTGATAAAAAAGGGGTCATATAACGGGGATTGACAGAGGGTAGAGAAAGAAAGAATTAAGCACTTAAAATGATATTTTTTTAGAGGCAATGGCAAACAAACATAACTGAAATCAAAATTCAATCAGGTTTTCTAAAGAATTTATTCTAAAATGATCAAGTGAGATTCAGAACTTGCAAGGCTGAATAAATATAGAGAACTGAATGTAAAGGAAATATCAACAAAGTATTGAAATAAACATTTTATGGCATTGTATAAAGGATGAATAGAGAAAGTTTAATCAAAGAGAGAAATACAGATTATAAAACTGACTAGAAACTTCGAAAAATTACCTAATCTCCGAGTAACATTTTTCCTACTATCAGTAATGCCTGGATGCCAAATATAATTTCACAGATGATGGTTTTGACATATAATTTTGGCGGTAGCACACCTTCGCATCAATTTTGGCCTCTTAAAGTCCGATAAATAATTTCATACATTCCAGAATAATAAAAATTTATTCGCTTCATAGGGTTAAAGTTGGCTTATCTCCTTTTCGATATTTTAACCGTTTATCGACTATGGAAAATTATTTAATAAAGCCTTACGGATTTTTTTTTTTTTTTTTTTTTTATTAATAAAAGATGTATGCTTTCAACTTTTTTACAATATTCCGCGATCTGTTTTATAATACAAAAGAAAATCTGAGTAGAAAAATACCTTTTGGACTTTTTATAGATTTTTTGTCATTCAATATTTCCCTTTATTTTTATTTTAGGTATTGCCACAGTAACAGCGAAATCTTTGATTGATACATTTACCGAAAATGATTATTTCAACGTGATACTAACAAGTTCAAGTGTAAAACATGTATCATGCAATAAACATCTCTTACAAGCGACAAAATTTAATAAAGAATATATAAAAGAACGTATCAATTTTATAGAACCAAACGGAATATTTTCTTTATTTGATGGTATCAAAGAAGCGCTTGTTATTTTGGACATAGGTAAGTGCTTTTTGTGATTCCACCACTATCCATAATCTAATTTAACAGATTTTTTTAAAAAGAGGTTTCATATATACAAGCCTTTTTAGTTGTCTTTTTACAATGATGTTTATAATTTCAATAAATTGCAGTGTTTGGGGCAAAATTTTAGAGCTATGTTTTTTCTGGAATTTAGTAGAGAGGTTAAATTTGTTTTTAAGTGATTCAAAATATTATTTCCTTAGATAATCATTTTAGTTTTAATCGTATCGTGAATATAATAAAAATTATAGAAAACGTCATATACCTTAGGATCCATTCTACATCTCTGCAAGAGATAAGAAAAATAAATCTTTAAATATAATTATGCCGATTTTTGTTAAAATCATACCATGATAATTATTGTCATCATCTAAAAATGATGGTAACAGTATGAGTAACAGCAACAGTATGAGCGGCGATACAAATAGGAAAATATTATCTTTTAAAAAAGATTCCATATTTTCGATAAAACTGGCGATTTCAATAGAGCATTTTTACAGTATAAATTGATTTTTGCGAAATCAAAAAAGCGACAGTAGCTAGATTTGCAGCTGGGGCTCATTTGGCAACGACGAGAAAAATCATCAATTACCATATACCATTATTAACTTTGGCTTGTCAACAAGCTTGCCGTGCTTTCGCAAACCTTTATATATTGATTTTAACTAAAGCAATATGTTAAATATATTTAAACCATGGCTAAAATTTAGTTCCAATGCTATTATGGTTCGACAGATATGTGACCATAAAATTTCTTGCTGTAAAAAGGCCAATAAAAATAAAGGCAAAAAAACGTAGGGCGAGGCGATAAAACTATATTACTGATGAAATCGTTCTATGGAATGTCAAATCGAAATATCAGTGCTTGAAATACTTAACATAGCAAGAATTCCCAAACGTGTATAAGCCTATTATTAACTTTTTCATAAGCTTTTTTAGGTGTTTCTGTTTCATAGAAAATTACAACAGAAGTTCATGTTCATCCGCCCAATGTTCATCCGCCCAATGCAACCCTACCATCATGGTTATCTCTGATGGTGTAGAAGGATTATACAAAGGTGATCACATTTCTGGCAATGTTAGAGTATTTACATATCTGATTGGAAGGTCTAAAAATGCTAATCTGCTAAAGAAAATTTCGTGCGAAAGTGGTGGACACCTGTATGAAATCGAAACATTTGACAATGTTTGGGGAACGGTTTTAAAATATTTAGAAATTCTCAGTGTACCTATAGTTAATAAAACAGATATTGGGGTGCATTTCTCATCCCCTTATATGGGTTCCACCGGCATAGGCTTGATAGTGACAGCATCTCGTGGAATTTTTAACTCTGAAAGCATTTCCGGAGTAGTTGGTGTGGATATGATTGCTTCAACTTTTTTGGAACAAATTGGCAGTGAAAACCTTGGATCATTTGGTCATCAATTTTTAATTAATAACAATGCATTTATAATAACTCATCCAAAATTGATCAACCAAGTCGGATATCTTCCAGAACCACTGAATATCTATTTAAATCACCTAGAACATTTCGTCAAAGAAAGGGATGCACTAGAATTAGAAAAAAAAATGATAGAACGAAAAACTGGAACTGTCAGCCATGAAGTGTATTGGCTATATAATCAAAACACAAAACTAGTAAAAGCTAACTTTACTTATTTTTTTGCTCCAATAAATGACACTGTTTTTAGTTCCGCCATTGCAATCAGTGATTTAGATACAGATTACTATTCGTTAAAGACCCCAAAAGACAAAGATTGGTATAAGAGTGGACTAGCTGCTTTATTTCTGAACAATTCGAATCAAAGTTATCCATCAAACAATAGTTTGACATCTATAAAGATTTCCCGATGGTTGTTTTGTAACATTACATCAAAACTCAGGAAGATTACCTCAAAATATTTCAAGGTTTACCCGACGGCTGAAGAATTATATTCTTATTTACAGAGTTTCACAAACATTCCTGACAATTGTAACAAAGATCTAGTGAGGAACTTATTAGTTACCGCTTCCATTGCTTATAAATCTGTTTCTGCTACCTGGGATAACTGGAAATTAGAAGATACATCATTTAAGCTGGTCTATGCATTGACAAGTGGAGGTTATTCACGGTATGATTAAGAATTAATGCGGTATTTAAATTTCTATTATTAGAGATATGGCTTTTTCTAACATCTCTGGGATTTTTGCAGTTATCACAGTTCTCTTTCGGCTGGGATTTTGTTAAAATTTCTAACTCTTGCAGTCATATTTACGGAAAATATACAAACGGCTATATTCCATAATATTAATTGAAGTATTCAAACTGATTGAAAAATATTTTACGCCTGGGGAAAAAAAATTAAGCCAAATCTCTGACCCTTAAAATTTTTTCGAATGAATTTAGTTCTTTGAAGTTTTTCGTGACTAAATCTTTTGAGTAATATTCATGTATAATGCGAAAAATTGGTGTAATTCTCAAAATTGTTTTTAAAATTGGTGGTAATTTGATCATTTTGATATCCATTGCCTAATGAAGGAATTGTGCTGTTGTTTATTAAACGTATCAGTTATGTTCAAAATATGTGGAAATCGCATTTTCTATTACTAAGGTTATCGCACATAATGTGAATAATTTTTCTTCTAAATTGATGCAACTGTTCTGAACAATATTTCTCAGCTGATTGTTCTATTTTTTTAGACGATTCTGTTTCAGTTATCAGAAATAATCCATATAATATTAAAAAAACAAAATTTAGATGAAATATCATCGAACAGCATCTTTTAAAGTTGTGTTTCATAATCTTACTCTAGAAAAATGTTATTGTTTAATTCCTACTTGAATTGGTTATTAAATTTATGTGATTTTTATTCCAGCTATTTTTATCCCATTTAGATAAAAATTGATAAATAAAAAGATCTTTAGACTTCCCCTACCTTTGAGGTACAGGAATAAATTGTTTTCTTTTTTCTTTTTTTTTTTTTACGTGTTTTTAAATATTTTATGGGCTCACATTACAAAATCCTATTTAGAAACACAAAATAACGAAAAAAAAAAATTAATTCCTGGCCCGAAAATCTGGTGGTGTGCTTTTCTCGGAGACCGTTTAATAATTTCTTTTGAACTTTTGGCTGATGATCTCTCACCAAAAACTAAGCTTTTGCATCAATATTCCAAAAATTAAAGGTGTTTTAGTTTTTTCAAACCAAAAAATAAATTTTTAAAATGCTGAAAATTTCAAGTTATTTTGATAAGGCATTCTAAAACTATTACGTTTTGAAATTTAAAAAGTGATAAAAAACGCACTTATAGAAAAAATGAAATAAAAACAAAAAAATAAATCTAAAAAATAAAAATTCTTCAGTTAAATAGGAAACTCTTCATTAACTTTCTTCCTCACAGTCAATCGAACATTTCTTGATTGCTTTTAAACGTTTTCTCTGCTTTCTGTTTGCAGGATATACTTTTTGAGTGATTTACGCTCACGAGTTATTTGCGATTTGAATGAATAACAAAACAATAACCCTAGCTCATTTTTAATTTCAAAAATACAGTTTTAACCCTTGCAATCCATCTCTGAGCCTACAATTTTTGAGTTAATGATAATATGAAGGGCTTTCCGGCTAACGTAAATATTCTTGGGACACCTCATACACATATTTGAAATCCAATACATATAGATATATATATATATACA
>JAUZNK010065185.1:0-14532 GCA_035046665.1 Euphysa ruthae
CACACATACCACACACACACACGCACTCACGCACGCACGCACGCACGCACACACACACACACTATTTAATTTAAATATTTATTTAATATAATTTTCTTTCATTTTCAAAAAAACCTGACAGTAAAAATATTAATTATTCAAAATATAAAAATACCAAAATATTTTAATTGAAAATGTAGCATTTACTGTATATACTGAAAAAAGTGATAATAAATCATATCATTGAGGGATTACTACTTAGTAAAATTTGTGGAATAACAAAAATCTAAAGGGTAGAAGTTTCTTTCATGGTTGTCAGACAGAGCACTTAAGTCGTTGGTTTCTGTCACGGAGGTGTGGGTCCGACCCCCCACACTAAGATATCAATGATTTTCTTTACCAAGCTCAAATGGGAGCTCTAAGTACACCATAACTAAACCTGTGTGCCCTTCTGCATTAAGTTAGTTTGTAAAACTATTTGCTGGACCCATGTTAAAACAATGAAATAATCAAGGTCAACAATTTGTTTATTTACCTCTCTATGAAGATTGTAAAACTCACTGTATCTCCTTTCTATTTCTTTAAACTGACCATTGTGTATAACCTCAATGCAGTACACCTAGTAAGAAAGTCTAAGAATGTTTATATTAAAATATTAATCTACATAAATGTCATTTTTAAGTCGCCTAATATTTTAGATTAACTGCCAATCAACAAGTACTGGTGATAAGCTAATAATGGAAGCTAGAAAATTTTTTTTGACGTCTAATACTCATGATCCCGTAAATATTTTACATTTAATAAAAAAAATTTAAAAAATTTCTTGTAAAAAAAATGAAATCCTTATTTGAATGTATTCTAAATTGAAAACAATTTTTCTCCTTATATTTTTCCATTTAACCTGAAATTCATAGAAAAAGCGTTTTATTCCAGTTATCTCCATTTATTTTTAAATGTCTTCAAATCAACCATAGTTTGAATTTCCATAGGTTTGCTCAAAAACATTTAACTAACTTAAATAAAATGAAATTTTTTAAGCACTCTCCTGCTAAACAAGCTGCTGCCAATCAAAACAAGCTAAATGATCTTATGTTATGCAAGTCAGCCCGTCCACATTTAAAGCA
The DNA here is from genome assembly GCA_035046665.1 of Euphysa ruthae. Classification (NCBI taxonomy): domain Eukaryota; kingdom Metazoa; phylum Cnidaria; class Hydrozoa; order Anthoathecata; family Corymorphidae; genus Euphysa; species Euphysa ruthae. The sequence continues at coordinate 1,104 of JAUZNK010065185.1, forward strand.
AGACAGATTCTCTCCAGTAATGCAAGCTAGCTCCTTCATGCTCTTCGAAAAAAGAGAAAATTCCCTTCAGCAAGTTATTTCCTCTTCTCTCTTGTATGACACAATGATTATTCCTTGCGGAAGTAATTTGATTATTAGATGTAAAAATAATCCCCTATAAAGCCACTTAAACTGGAAGTTGGAACTGACCCTGTATAGCAAATAAGAAAATTCCCTATAAAACATTTAATACTTACAGTATATGATTTATCCTGGGTGTTGATGTTATGGAATCGAGGTATATTTACTCTGATCCTACTGTTTGACACTCCAAACATTTTTTAAGCATCTTGTCAAAAAAAATTAACATATTAACTATAATCCACCTTACTAATTTTTGGCGACAAAATATTCATCAAGTTGAGAAGCCAGAACCCAAATAGAAAAATTGAAACAGTTTCTTTCAATATACACAATTTCAATGCTTGGTCATTTTTTTACTAACCTTAGGAAACCCGTAGACAATATTCATTATTAGTACTGAGTACTGAGCTGATTTACAAAAAGAATTTTGTGACAAACCCATAAAATAAAATTATAAGATATAATATTTTCAAACATCATACAAATTTACAAAATCGGAAATTTGAAAAAAATCAAATAATGTCATGTTCTTACTATACATATATATATATTTTGATATAAAAATCCAAATAACATTGTCCTAACACCAGCCATGCCTGTTCAAACCATATTCATCTTTTTTTTTATGAAAAAAATTTTCAAAACAAGCTTATTTTTATTTACTTTCAGATTGTCTCATTCCTGAAAATTGTAAGTAAGTTGGTAAATATCATCGTTGAAAATCATGAAAATTGTTCAATTATACACAGTATAATTGACAGCAATTAAACATGTCACATGTTGTAAAAACTTTTTGACAACTTTTTATATACAACCTTAGTATGCACTTAATGCATAAAGGCTCCCATAACCATATTAATGATAACTGAAAATAGTTGACATGCCAAAATCTACATTGTAAATTTAGTTCATTCAAATATAATATAAACTATCCTAAATACTCATAATTTGTATTAAACAGTTTTACCGTTGAATAATTTATTTGGTAAACTGGATAATTTCTAACAGCCATGTGTGTGTAAGTATTTTCGCACAGCTGATATGTTGAGTATATGTAATTTCATGCAATAAACTGCCAATATTTTTTAAATTTTCAGAAATTTAATTCTCAAATCTTATTATGACTTTTATGATAAAACACATATTTAATCTTCGTTTTCAAAATATTTTTCCAGACAGAAAAACAACAACAGGGGAAAACACTAAAATAATATTGCCCATAAGTTTAATATTTAGCTTAATATATAACAAGACTATAAGCACAAGAAAAGAAAATTAATGTTTTGCTTAAATAATTTTATTATAAAAGATATAAATGAAAATAAGTTATGCATAAATAATTCGATTTTTATTCAAATCGTTGTATAAAAAGAACTAATTAAATGCAAAATTTCCATAAAATACAATACAAACTAAAATTATAGTGAATTCATAAGAAGTAAAATAAAAAATTTCACCAAAAATTTAAAGATTTGAAAAAGAAGTTTTACAGACAACATCAAACATTTCCAATGCTGATTAGATAACTTTCGCAAGTAGCACATTATAAAGCTTCATTTTTATAGAGATTTAGTTACGACAAAATTAAATGTCAAAATAAATTCCTTCATTGTTATTTATCTGAAGCCATTACTTATTTAAATTAAGACAAAGCACGATATGTTTTGGATGCTATATATTTTTTGCAAATAAATTTTCTTAAGAGTTATAATCAAGATCTAACGGACGTTCAAGCTGTTTAAAGCGGATTTGTTATGATAAGTAATTCTAAAAAGTTCATTAGATTTTCTTGCATATGAATGCCCAATAAACTTCTAGCGATAGGCATCTTTAAAAATGTAGCAAAAAAACTTCGATATAGCGCTTTTCATGATTTATCTCAAAAAATCCCTAGCCTAAAAGTACATTTCAGAAAAAACATCTAATACTATAATGATTAATATCTTTCTAGATAAAGCAAGATCTAAAAAGAATATATTTTTTTAAACAACAATGTAAACTTACAATTACATCTTAAAAGTTATCATATTCTAAGCTGCAAGACGTAGCCACAATGTTTTTGATATAAATTTGAAAAACCCATTGGAAAGTTTTATAAAAGCAGCAAAATACAAAACTGTTTTTTTTTTTTATAAAATACATAAAATCTGAAAAAATATAAGTCATTCTTAAATAATTATGTTTATACTTTAAATCCCTTTTAATATATTTGCTACCAATTAACATATTAAATGCCAATTAATAGATATAAATGTACCTAAATATAAAATGTGGTTAATAACCGCAGTACATTAAAAAACAAATAAAAAATATATCACAAAATAAGACAATATCAGTCATTGTCAAAATCAACCTTAAAAACTAATTTAAAATTAAATTTATAAATTAAATCTTATTAATAAATATTATAAATATTATATCAATAATAAATATTAATAAAAATAAGTTTCTCGAAGATCATTAATGCCTTAAATTCTGAAAACAATCAACTCAAGTTTGAATTTGACAATGATAAAAAAGTATTTAGTAAGTATTAAACTTTAACTTAGCAATGGTGGAAATTATAGGCAACTTTTATAATTATATATTCATTCTTCTTGTCAGAGGAAGAATATTTCAAAACAATGTTTTCTTTAAATAACTTCAAAACAAAAACAACTGTCAGTAAAAAACATAAAATAAGCCAAAACTTCTAATTCCAAAAATTATAAATGTAAAGGTAAATGTAAATTTATAAGTTAAAATCCCTGGTGTTAACTAAACATAAATTTATAACAGCAATAACTTCTTTTAACCCACAGTACCAGGGCGAGTTCGAGAGAAAAATCAAAGCAAATGTTTAAACTACAACAGTAGAGGAATACAAATTGACTATATACTATATACTGTTGACATTCACTAGGAATGCCTCAATAGATAGGAAAGGCAGGCAAGCTGACAAATTGTTAAAGTTAGTAAACATTAGGTTCAGTGAGCATGAAAAAACCTACCAAAAATATTAATGATATAATTTTAATTAATATTAATATTAATTTTCAAAATATCATTATAATAATGCTAATTGCAAAAAAATTGTCAAGAGAGATTTACCAATATTTAAAAAATTCCTAGAAAAATATTTTTTTTAATACAAAAAATATTAAAACCGAAACATTTTAATGACCTGTTTTTGCCTGCATTACCACTTTTGGCTTTCCCTTTCTAATTGCTTCAATATGTTCTGGTTTCAGGACTTTTCCGCTCAAACTTTGTAAGTAAGGGGATGAATGTGGGTGAGAGAGACTTGCTAATAGTCTCATTTTGACTTGATTATTTCGCTTTTTAACAGTTTCATTACTTTCATGTTTTTGAACCAAACTTTTTACAATATGGTTGTATTTGCTGCTTTCTTTCTTAACAATCTTTTTATCAGAAGTGCTCCCAATGGAAGCTACTCTTTTTCTTTTGTCAGTGTTGTCTGATATAGATAATTTTCTTTGATTATTATTTTCAATGTGAGCATGGTTAGTTTTTATTTCAGAAGAGTTCAACTTATCGTGTTCCATTTGTCGGTTTTTAACACTTACAAGTCCACTAAAATGCTTTAAAGATTCTTTCTGTTCATCATAATTTTTGCTTATATCATTACTGACTTTTAATGGCTCAGTTAACAAATCTGAATTATTTTCACTTTCATTTTCATTGCCAAGCTGTAGTTTAACATGCTCACCATCTGTATTATGAACATTGTTTTCTTTTTCTAATTTGTGACGTGAAACCTCTGCAAGCAGTTTTCCTTTAAGAAACTTACGCCAAGCCAGTTGAATGACAAGAGCAGCTACTTCTCTCAATGATTCATCTTTTTTATCATCGTCATAGACTTTAATAGCATCATGTGAAGGAGCAACAGGATGGTCAGCTAATCTTTCATGTTTCACTTTGCTTAAATGTTTTCGGAAAAATCGCTGAATTTTTATAGCAGCATCCATTTTCTTTCTAATAATATAGATACGTTTTTGATCACGTTTATATCGACTCCAAGGGTTATCTTGGACATTTGATTGATTTAAATAAACAAATGATGACTGTGTTCCCATTGATGAAGTTATAACACCACTACTACTAGAAGGATATGAGGCCAATATTTTATTTTTAGAGGAAGGGCTAGAATCTCTACTGTTGAGATTACGATTAACACTGGATACTCTACTAGCACCACTTTGATCAAAATTAGAGCTCTGACATGACACAACTTTGTCAATATTAACGTTCTGACCAAATGGTGTTTTATAAATTTTTATATCTGTTGACGCAATTGAGGATGGTGACGGTGATATTTGAGAGTCATTAATATGCCTACTGTATGATAAGTTAAACAGATTGTTATTAATTACTCTATTTTGTGCATCAATGCTAATTTCCTGTTTTGATGAAATGTTCTCATCATTTCCTTTATCAAAAATTTTTGTAAAATTATTTGCATTAAATGAACTCTCAAATGTGCTAGATGAACTGAATGATTTTGATACTTCAGAAGGCAAATCTAAGTCAGTGGCTTGCTGACTAGCTTTATTTTTTTGTATAGTAACTTGATCAGACTTGATTATTTTGTCTTTCATAGATGTATTTTTAAAAGTACAATAACTGTCAATATTTTTTCTACTGCTACTAAATACTATTTTTACAGGTGATTGTGGTAAACCAAGATTTTCACTTAAATTTATGACAGATCCATTCATTCCACTACGTAATTTTAACGGATTTTCATTACTCAATGAAAACTTAGGCCCACACGATTTTAAATTCTTTTCACTCACAGCCCCAAATACTGATGAGATTGGTGAATTGCTCTGAGCAGATAGCATACTTGCTGAACAACCACGATGTTCATAAACACGGTCTTTGAAAAACGCTGAAGAAGAAGTTGAGTTATGAAGGTTTATAGGGTAGTTACCTAACATCAATGAATTTTCATCAATGAAAACAGAATGTAATTCTGAAACATTTACTTTTGTTTGTTTAGTATTTTTCTGGCTACTATTACTACTTAAACTTCCACGTCGAGGAGATATCATGTCTTCTTCATTAAACTTATTACGAAGGTTATAACGACTCTTTAAAACTTTGCGCTGACAAAAGCTTCTCCATGTTGCTTGAATTTTTGTGGCAGAAAATTCCATAAGAAAAGCACCTGTGTATGCATTGTTTTCAGTTAAATAGAATGCAACATCTTGATGATCCTCAAGAAATGCATAATCAATTGGTGTTAATTGACTTCCACTGAATTCTAAAACATTGACATTGGCTTTAAAACGTGTAACTAATATTTTAACTGCATCTAAAGACCCAGATTTACATGCCCAGTGTAATGCAGTTCTACCTTCGTTGTTACGACTGTTCACATCTGCTCCATTTTCAAGCAAAACACTCATACAATGAACAAATCCACCATAAGCAGCAAAGTGAAGTGGTGGACAGCCAGCATTATCTTTAATATTTGGATTTGGTTGACTCTGCATCAGAATTTTAATGACATCAGTACGGTCTACCATTGCAGCATAATGCAGCGGACACCTACCCTCTAAATCAGTCTCTTCAATACTTTTAGATGAGCTATGTAAAAGAAGCTCGTTGACGATTTCAGTATTCCCCGAAGCACATGCATAAAATAACGAAATATGTTGTTTACTGTCATTTAAATTAACATCAGCGCCATGTTTTATAAGAAGCTTTACACAATTCAAATGCCCAGCTTGTGTACTCATATGAAGAGCAGTTTGCTGGTGCCTGTCTGTTGCATTTACTGATGAAGATTTATTATCTAATAATATTTCTAAAACTTTACTGCAACCTTTAACAGCTGCCCACATTAAAGCAGTGCCCCTGTCATTATCAGGAATGTCCTTGACATTTTTATCTATCATAATTTTTACAGTCTCATGAAAGTTATTCTGTGCAGCATATTGAAGCGGTCGAACACCATTTTTATCCCCAATTTTATAGTCTGCACCACTTTCGAGCAGTAGGGAAACAAGCTTTGTATTTCCAAGTACTGCAGCCCAATGTAACTGGGTTCTTTGAAGGTTATCCTGAATATTAACTTTAATATCCTTACGCTTAAGGAGACTCTCTACCAAATAAAAATTTGACTGTCCAACACACAAATGCAATGTTGATCTCCCTTCAAAATCTTGCCAATTCAATGCAGTAAAATCCTCTTCAAGAAGCATGTTTAAAATTGAATCGTTTTTATTTTCATTAGTCCAATGTAAAACTGTCCGCCGCTCGTTGTCAAAACAAGTTGGAGAAGCACCATTGCGTAGTAACAGTTTCACATATTCATACCTGTCATAAAACACACTCCACGATAAAGCAGTCATTTTTTTATTATCTGTAATGTCTATTTCTATATCTTTCATGGATTTAATAAGAAACTGCATCACTCTGATATTGTCATGGCTTGTGGAAAAGTGTAAAGGAGTTTTACCTTCCTTGTCTTGCTTAATACGGTTTGCACCCTTCGATAATAGTAATTTGACAAGTTTATGGTTCCCTTGATATGCTGCCCAATGCAACGCTGTTCGTTCATCAATGTCAGTATCATCAATTGATGCCCCTTCTTTTAATAACAATAAAACACAATCGACTTGATCTCCTAATATACTATAAATAAGGGGAGTTCGTCCCATATGATCAACTTCATCAATATTCCATTCTCTTGAATTGATACGTTTTTGTAAAAGCTGTTTATAACCATTGACAGCTAACAGGTGTAGCGGCGAAGTCTGTATTTTTGGTTCAGTTATACTATGTATGTGTTCTGGTACAGCAGCTAGAGTATGGCGTTGCTTGTGTTTTTTTGCATTTAAATTTGAACGCAATTGCTTTCCATTTGTTGTCGAAAACATTACATTTTCTAAAGAAAAAAATACAAATAATGGGGCATACACTCATAAAGATAAATTTTTAAGAAACACAGTTATCTTCTTTTAAATGATTTTAGAGTGTTATCTTAACATATGGTAATTAATTTTTTCAGTCGATAACTGAAGTCACGTATCAATCTTTTTGTGCAAATATTTCATGAAAAACAGAAAACCATCTTTATTTTAGCCTGAATTAAGCCCTACCAAAGAGTGTAGTACGCCAGTAAAATGTAGCTTTTATTTATATCAAAGCTGCAGGTAGTCTAACAAATATTAAAAACTATTCTTTAAGTTTCTTGCTTTCTTTCATTACCATCTAAAATCGGAAGCTTTTAAAAGTTTTACTCTTAAAATTAAAAACTTCAAGGAACCAGGGCTCATAAATACTATACTTCGAACCATTATATATTTCCAAAGTTGCCTTTTTCAGCTGCAGTTTAATATATAACATAAAGGTAAAACTTTATCTTTATCTTATACTATATCTATCTTATATAATAGAATAGATTTGTCAGTAGTGAGAACAAATGTAATAACAGAAACAGATATCATCAAATGTGTTTGGGATAACCACCTATTCTCACAAAAATCATGTGAATAGTAGAGGTCTGATGAGTGTAATAGAAAACATAAGTTTTCCATTTTATTAAATTAGAACAGATGAAAAAATTAGTGCATATTTTCACAAAACTCATGTAAATCAGCCTTCCAAGGATTAAAAAATTAATAATGACAACAGAAGTTTTTAATTTAACTCATTTTGTGGGCCAATGAAAAAAAAAACATTTAAAAGGTGATAGTATAAATAAACTTAAAGTGTCCCACTCAAAATTTTAAAAAAGATGATAAAATCATTAAATTGTTACTAAAAAAAATTTGATTGAAAATATGGACCAAATTTAGCATATTTTTGATCAAAGTTAATGAAAGAAATATCTTAACATGAGATAATTTAACTGTAAAGATTCACTCAATGTGTCTCTATATTCATGTATAAAGAGAAAAGTTAAAGATCAGTGTTTGAGAAAAATACCAAGACGCCGTTTTATGTTGGAAAATTGACTGCATTCTGGTCCAGTACCTAAATATGGGATTTTCCACTTTATAACTTTACATATCAAAATATACCTTCTATCGACCTGTAACTATGCATGATTTCAAAAAATAATCTGTTTTCCACAAATTGTTAAAACAATGTTCTCTGAGCAAAAATGACCAAACCTGGGTATGCCCATGGACATACTAGTCATCAGCAGCAACATTATTGTGTTCCTTTTATGATATTATATCATCTTACAATAAATTATTACAAACTGTCAATCCATTCTAAAGATCTAAATTTTTGAAAAATTGAGTGCTCTGATTGGGCATTTAAAAGGTCATATCTCAGGAACTGCTTGGAGTTAGAGACTGAAATTTTCAGGAAATTCATGTTTTAGTAAGTCCTTTTAATTGTATAAAAATCATGCAAATCTGAGACATATGGTTGCATGGCCTTGAATTGAATTGAATGGCGCCAAGAAGTCTTTGAATGATAAGCACAGAAAACTTTTACATTCAAAAGAATTTGAGTTGATGAATAATAAAGTTTTTACTATCATTGTACATAGTAATGTTGTTTTTCATTTTATAACATCCCCCTTTCCTGTACATAAAAGAATATCTCTAGAGCTAAATTGGGCTTATATTAATTGGGCTGATACATGTCTCAAACATAAAGGTAAATAATAGCAATAATTTCATAATATCATTGCCATTGATGCATGTCACGCCATCTTGAAACAGATTCTATTTCAAATTTTACCTTAATTTAATTCTTAAAACTGCAAATATGAATCTCCATTAACAGAGATTCATAAGGTATGTGCAATCGTTTTCAATGTTTATTAGTCGTTAACGGGTTAAAAGTTTGCACAAGCGAAAAAAATTCTGCCATCTTTAAATAGCAAAACAGTTTTGCAATAAAACTACAAATGACATACATATGGAAACATCAATATTTTTGTTATTATGTGATAGCTGGCATTATCTAGTTGACATGCATCATATTGCTTCAAAGTTGTGATTTCGAGAAATATTAAAGATTTTTTTAAATATTTTGAAATTCTTTTGTTTTGTGAAATAATCTATTGAGAATTTGTCAACAATCTGAGGTTTAAATCCATGCCTTTAATTTTTCTCCACTGCAATGTTTGTTTAAAATCAATCTATGTACAATAAAACATGTTTTTTGAAAATGGAGCAAAAAAAATTGAGATATCAATTTTTGAAAAACCGAAACTTCTGATTGTTTGAGAGCAAATTTGGGTCATGATTGGAGAATTTTCCAGACACACTAATTGACAGGATAGTAGAGAGCCATCTCTATTAACATCACGTAAAAAATAGAGCGATTCTAGAATACCCCATTATTTTTTTTCCGTATAGTATAACTGTACCCTAAACCTACGTCACTGTAGGTAGGCTAAAAGTATAACTGTACCCTGAAAGTCACTGGATGTAAAAAATATCACTGAATATAAAAAAGTGGCAGGGAATACTAGAACCTAGTCCAAAAAATTATATAAATTTCTAATCATTTATGGCCAAATGAAGATTTTCCTCAAAAATCAAACTCGATGATGTCTTACCACCCTGTTTACAATATTGTAAACAGCAGGGTCTGCATTGATAGCAGGGATAAGCCCAAGAAAAGCAATAGATTTATTTTCATTGTGGTCCCCTGATGGGTAGGAAACAGTCTGTTCAAATTTATAATATACTTATTTAATTATTCAATATAAATAATTTAATATGCAGTATAACTTTTACCTAATTAAACCTAAATCGTATTTCTGTTTTAATTTTGCAAGATAATGTTTCTTCACATTATGTTTAAATATATTAATATTGTTACTAGCTTTTATGCATTCTATTAAACTTTTCCAAATCGACGAGTTTATATAAGAAATAGTGTTTTGACCTTCACTAGTTTTTGAGAAAGGCTGATCAAGTTTTTGACAGGAACTCCTTGCTTTTAAGCTATTATCTACATTTACATTATTAGCAGACCTAGCAGGAGTTAAATATTTACTGATTCTTTATAAAAAATTTAATTTATAATTTATTTCGAAAATTTAAAAAAGTATAGGTTTGTCCTTTTACATCATTTAGGTAGTAAACAGCTGATAACAGTTGTGCTAAGGTTTCTGTCACAATTAACATTCAATTTTCTTGTTAAGAAAGGCTGTTATGAAAAGATCCAGGTTAAAAACTATAGCCAATAAAACAAACACTTTGGTCAATATTGGAAATTATAGGCGCCAGAGTAACTTTGTGTTCTCTCATAAAAGGAAGTCTTAACGCAATTTCTTTGAAAGTATCAATATCACATCTGGGAATCAAAAAACTTCTGGAAGGCATGTAAACCCCATTTTTCTCATAAATTCAATGTTACCAGGTAAAAGTTTCTGCTAGTAGAAAATAATAATAAAAATACTAATAATTGCACAGATCCTGTTTAAAATGCAATAAATTTGTTTTATCAGCACCCGAGTATTCTCGCAATAATAAGACTGTGTAAATCAACAATCGTTTAATTTTTCCGACATAAACTTAGAGAATACATTAGTTAAAATATTACATTTAAACAGAACAAAGAAAACTAGTGGCAACATCCCTATAAATTTAATACAATTGGTGCAGCTGAAGCTTTAACAGACTGTTTTAACAAGTCACTTAAAGTAGACTATTTTCCTTTCGAGTTAAAGTGGGCTGATATAAAGGCAACTTTAGACCTATTAGTCTGCTTCCAACAGTTTCAAAGTTCTTGAAAAGATACTCTTGATAAATCAGAAAAAGTTGGTGCAGTACTGATGGATTTATCAAAAGTCTATGACTGTCTGCCACGAGATCTACTGATCGTTAACTTAGAGGCCTATAGAGTTAGGAATAAAACCTTGAGATACATCTTTGGCTACCTAACAAATAGAAGGCATCGAGTCTGCATTAGTTCCTCTGTTAGCGAATAGCTGAGAGTTTCTCTTGTAGTAACACAAGAGTCCATTCTTGATCCCTTACTATTTAAGGTCTTTATCAATAATCTGCTTTTTTTAATCCAGAAATGCTGCATCTTCAACTTTGCAGATGACAACACAACCTATGCGTTTGACTCAAATTTTGATAATTTGGTGCCTAGATTAAAGTAAATTAAATTTAGATTAGATTTCCATGTTGTCATGAATTGGTTTGATCACAATGTGATTGACAAGTTCCAGACGATCTTTCTTGGAAATAGAAAAAAAAAAGAGTATGTTCTTCAGATAAATATGGAAAACTACTAGATAAAATTTCTTTGGTCGCTTAAATAGAGGACATCTGCAGTTAAGCTAACAATAAAGTCAAAGGCTTTCTAAGAATCAGACGACATTTGACTTTAAATAAAGTCAGAACATTATCTAGATCTTAAATCTTGTCGATTTTTAACTATTGTCTCCTCATTTGGATGTTCTGTGGCAAGAAAGGTAACAGCCTTTTAAATAATATTCATAAATGATCATTAAGAAAAGTAGTGAACGACTTCAATGTAAGTTATGAAACTTTGCTTGAAATAGTGATAACATCCATCAGAGTAATCTCAGGACAAATTTACAAATCGGTGCATTGTCTAAATCTGGAATTCACAGGGGATATGTATGTCAATAAGAATACCCCACATGAATTAAGAAAAGGTAAATCTCTGTTACTATCTACAGCAAAACCAACCATTGGGATAAACTTGTTGAAGTTCAAAGAGGCTATGGCTTGGAATAAGCTTTCTAGACATATAAAAGAACTCACATCTCTTAGTACATTTAAGGAAAGTATCAAAACAGTGGATAACATTTACTGAAATGTAAAAACTGTTCATAATTCAGCATTATAACTTTTTTACTTTACTTTTCAAATTTATGTATTTTATAATACATTACAACTACGGTTAAATTTATTTTTTACTTAATGTTAAAAAAAAGATGACAAAAAAAAAAGGTTTTAATTTTGTAATTTTAAAACTGCCAGGAAATGTTGCTATTGAGATTGAGAGATTTTATAGTTGTGATATCAAAAAAGAAGCATAGAAATATAGAAAATAATATAAATATAGAACGAGGGAAAGCATGAATTTATAGGACTTTTTTTTACCTTAAGGGGATTTTTGATGGGCTATTAGCAAAATAGGTATAAATTTTTGGCTAGTGCGGTCTATGCACACCAGTTATAAGTCTTGTTATGGTTAATGATTCATTCAGTAATAAATTCAGCATGAATGTTGGTGTACACCAGGGCTCGATACTTTATCTTTTGTTGTTTAATTTGGATTTAGAGGTGTTGCCAATGAAGTTTAGAACAGCTGTAATTGGCAATTAATGAAGATGATTTGGTCCTTATAGCAAAGTCCTTATATGGAAGAATCAGTGGAAGTAAGAACAAGAAGAGAAAGTGTTAAGAGTAAACGCAGCAAAAACAAAGCCATGCTTAGAAGCAGCAAAGCCATGATTAGCAGCAGCTAAGCCATAATTAGCAGCAGCTAAGCAAAGAGTGACCTTGAAGGAGGAAAGTGGTGCTGTGGAATCTATACGAAAAGAATTGGTAGCAGCTCAATTTTTGCCAGATTTGTAAATACTGGATATTTATTATATAAATATTAATATTTAATGCAGTGGTGTTGAAGGATGGTTAAGAACTGACATTCAGTTTGTATGTAAGTGCTGTGGAAGAGAACTCATAGACAATGAATTATTTCCAGCTCTTGTGATGTAGAACAGTGGCACTTTGGAGACAGTTTATAAATTCTGTTATTTAAATGACATGTATCAAATAAGTGTTATTTGTATGGCAAGTTCTGCCTGGATAAAATAAAGTTACTTCCTCTGCTAAATAGTAAAGTTTTGTTGATTTAGAGGTAGGCTGTATAAAACTTTTGTCATTGTAAAACATTTTTTTGTAAAACATTTTAATCTCTATAAGTGGATAAATACAATTACAAATGAGACTATAAAAAAAACAAATATTAATTAGTAATATATAATGGCTCATTTATACTAGGAATTAATATATGGAGATTAGGATCATCAACATAGCAGGCTAATTTGGTGATGACCCTTATTGTGAGTAATTATGTAATGGGATGTTTGGTATTAAATTAGACAATGCGTTTTGCATGTGAGATAAATGTACGAATAAACATGTTTTGAAAACAGGAGGGAGGACAGGGAGCAGAGAGCAAATATATAGTACTTAAAGAAAATAAAGAAAAATTTACATGATTAGACATAAAATGAAAGAATTCTCAAAATAAAATATTATTTATAAAGGACAACACAGCACACACGCACAATTTACACACATAAAAAACACGAATTAAGTTTATGCATTAAAAAAAA